>CM043018.1:61280731-61378076 GCA_023690525.1 Holotrichia oblita
GATTTATGCTCGAAAATATCGGAACTGGTATATTTTACCATTGTAGTGTAAAATTGCAAATACTCTAGTTCTTTATTGGATCCGCTTTGCATACTCACCGAGTTTAGTACTCCCATTTAGATAGCTGATACGACTATTGTCGCAATAAATCATCGCATCATTATCATAATTATATCAATAAGAATCAATCTCGTTTCATAATAATTTTATTATCTTGAAATGAATTTATGACGGAAAATGCATTGAAGTTTTTGTTATAGCAACATGAGCTACAGACAAGAGCTGGCAATCCGTGGAGTTATACATGATTATTTGAATTTTTTCACAGGATGAATTCTACATGCATAATTGATATAATAATAACCAAATAAGGATCCCCTGTTAGAACATGACTGATTTATGTAAATTGGTACATTGTCAGCTGTTTTACTGACTTCTAAGGGTCTAATAAAGTACAAGTTACCTTCGTAATATTTTAAATCAAAGATTGCTACGCTAAAAGACCGGTGGCGAAGATAACGAATTTAATTTGACAAAAATCATCGAAATTGATTTAAAATCAGGAAGATATTTGCTACGTGCTATTGGAATTTGGGGTTGAATAATGAAGAAAATTAAATAGAAGAATGATGTAATTTTTTACGTTTGAAACACATAAACATCTTTGGAAGCTTAATTTACAATCAGCAAATCTAATGCTGTCATTATCTATTTCGTTAATGAATGAAAGGTGCAAGTGAAATCTATAATTAATGTTACAAATAAAAAATAATAACCCAATTCATTATTTTTTTTAATTTAAAATTGGCGAGAAAACCTATTTTAAAAATTAAGTACAATGAATATAATACAACAATATATTAAAATAATAGAAGTAAACTAATATAAAAGCTATAATCATCCTTAATGGTGCTATTCCTTGGTAATCACAATTTTAAGCATAGTTATGTTTCATTTAGATCAGAGATAACTGTCGCAGCAGAACTACTTCAATCGTTAAAAACATATCTTATCAAAGTAATGAACACCTGCGAATACAAGTAAGGTGCTTAGCTCGTGCTACAAATTTGTTTAATCGTGACGAGTTACTTTTACCTCCTGTTCATTGTTCATATTTTATATTCAATTTGAATGAGTGGTTGATATAGTTTACTCCAACTTGTCGAAACTTAAAATAAATGATCATTAAAGGTGTTATTACATAATGTTGAAGTTCACGTGACGACTTGTATATAAACAATTGTTTAGAGTACACAACTGTATATATGAATATGTGGGAAAGTTAATTAACATATCAACGAAAAATGTTGTAGAAAGATGCTAATCAGATAAGCTCGATGTTAGTATTGTACTTGGTTATGTTTTCGTATAAAACGATGGTTTATTTGATATGAATAATTTTATAATAGACCTTATCTACTTAATGAACACACAGCAGTTTTGGCAGTGAAAGCTCTAAATCAAACGTTTATTATACAGGGCGGGGCACATAAAGTGTTACAGAGCAATAGCACTCAAACGATTAATCATATCGAAAAATGTTTCAGACAAAAGTTTCAGTGTTCGGAAAGGCGGTGATACTGGGCTACCCAGTTTTTTGATCGGTGTAGGCGTATTCGTCAATGTCAATTCTAATTTTTTAAATGGAACCATGTATTTCTTTTCAATAACATTATTACTGATTTTAAGACGAATTCAGCGACCTACAACGCAAATCATTCCAGTCCATAGTAAAAATAGTCGAAAAATATCGGAATAATCAGCATCAACTGTCAACGCATCACGGCTGTCAGTTAGTCACGTAATACCTTCTATTGTGAATACATCGGATCGCGAAAATGAACGATTATCAAGAATATTTTGATATGTTAATGGTGCTGGGGGAATGCCGCAAAGCATTACAGAAACGCAGAGCAGTTGTACTCATTATCCGGACAGACAACAAAAATTGCACATGGCATTTAAGCGATTAGCTGTCACTGCATCAGGGTTTGTTCAGCAATGATTTACAAAAATCGCGTGAATTTCTGTAACTGGATTCATCGAAAAATGCACGGATGTTTTCATTTTTGAGTCATGTGCTTTTTTTCACGAAGGTAACTTCACAAATACGGGATATGTGAATAGACATAACATGTATTACTGGGCAAATGCGAATCGTCGATGGACGAGAACTGTACGATATCAACATCGTGGTCCGTTAATTGTTGGGCTATTTTCATACTTTGCGTGACTAGAATGACCTTATGTTGTGGGGCGCTGAATTCGTCTTCAGTAATGTTATTGAAAAAGAAAATATATGGTTCCATTTAAAAATTGGGTTGACATTGACGTAACTTCTACGCCTACACCGATCAAAAAACTGGGTGGCCAATATGACTGCCTTCGTTTTACTGGAAACTTTTGTCTGAAACATTTTTCTGATGATTAATAGTTTGAGTGCTATTGCTCTGTAACACTTTATATACACTTACCCTGTATATCTATTTTCAAAATCATTAGACAAATTTTTGTTGTATATCTATTTTCAAAATCATTAGACAAATTTTTGTTACCACACAACAATTACAATTTTTTCGTTGAATACGTTGACAATATTAGATCGATTAACTTATTCTTAATATAACTCCATAATAATTCCAGGGATGTGAGGTCAGGCGATAATGCCTTCATCGCCCAGGAAAAGTTTCATTTAAATAATTTCAGACCGACATGCTGTATAAATACATCGCTGAGTTGGTACCAAATTGATTACTGGGTATATCAGGATCCTCATTATTGGCACAGATTAGTTAGTGTTCCTCTCAGTAGCCCAAGTGTTAACAAGGTTGGAAGTGGGTTTGCACAATTTAATGATTTCCTTGAATATCGACCGATTAGTTATAAATTATTTTATGAAGATCAAATGGAACGTCAAAAAGAGTAGCGTTGATATAATTAATATCATGATTACACCGCTTTCGTCATATTTTCATAGAATTCGCTTCTTGCAATGAACAGATTTTTATAAAGAATCAATTTTCTGTCAAACTAAAAAATCTGGATATACAGATCTCAATTTTATCGTATACAAACAGTGCTAATATGTATGTATGTAGTTATCAATGTGATATTCGGTTTATTGTATGAATTTCCATGTTGAAAAGCGAAACTGTCGTTATATTTACTATCGGTTTTGGAGATTCAGAATTGTCGATTAGATCTGGATATTCCACTGCAATGTGCAGTCGCGGACTGCCAAAAAACTGTGCATGAATGTACCATCTTTGGCAATTTAAATGCGATTTTTTTATTGGGGAATGTTGATTTTTTGTAAATAAAGGCTTTGCTTTAAGTGAATTTAATTACTCTAAAAAAGTTCATCAAAGCAGTACTCTCTTTTAGAGAAATTAAATTTGCTTCAAATATCTTTTATTTAGTAAATGAAGTACTCGCTGAAAAATTCGCATTTAATTTCTGTAAGATATTTATCTTAAAATAAATAAACACGGTGCGTAAATATGATTGTGTTCAAGTTTTGAACTTTGCAACAGAATAAACATGCACAATTTTAAACATTTGTACTTCCTCTCTTCAATATGATCGAAGTTTACACTTCTTTTTTGTGGTGTGTGCAGCTGCAGTGACTTCATGAGATGCATTTCTTATCAAAGATTATCCACTGCAAATCTTTCTGCGTAAATTGTATCTGCGTTGTATGCGTTTCCATATAGAACAAATAGGAACATAAATAGAGTAAGTATATGAAAACAAGAAAACTTTTGCAATGTAAAATACCTTAATACAGCATAATTTAAAATTAACATGATTTTAAATAATTGCACATTTACGGAAACACGCTAGAACAGAGATAATTTTTTCAACATCTACGAACAGAGCTTAAGTACCGATGAAACAATTCATGTGCAAGAAAAAGTCCATTAACTACTGAAATAAACTAAAACAAAATAGTTTGCTTGGCATGTGCATAAGTAAAGTTATTGACTTTTGGACACAAATGTTAAGAGTAAATTTAATCTATTTGCTCTATTGGTCGCATTAATGTGTGCATTGGTTTTTAATAGCAGACATTATATTCACATAATAAGGTAGTGAAACCTTGGTATTGTATGACACTATGAAAAGCTAATAAACTAAAAGTAGTTTTGGTGGATCAATATGTTAACTTAATATTGTAAGTATAACTAGAAGATGTGCTGAATGGCAAAAATTGTACCTTAAAATACAGAGACATCCACAATTAAGTTAAAAACTAAAGGACTAAACTAGATATATATTTTAATCCTACTCGTATAATACGAATACTGTTTCAAATCCAAAATTATCTTATTGGTTTGAGTAAATTATAGTTATGGTAATTTTTTGTGAGGTTTATCTCACTATACATAAATGAACTGTTACTACTTTGTGTCGGAACTGTAGCTATAGAACGTATTTGAAAACGCTTAACTGTACTCTAAGATGATGATTAGAGCATAAGATTAAAGGCTGCGGTAAAGAGTAACCATTTTAAAGCTGTTTTTAAAAGAAGCAACAGCAATACAGCAACTCTGGACGTTAAGAAATCGAAGTAAAGGCCTGTTCGTTTGCGTTGCTGGAAGTGCTCAATATCACTTTTGTCAATTACCGTGTGTTCGTTTGAAATTTAGCTGCTGACAGATATTTTAGACACTCGTTCGTTTGCATCCAGCAAGCTGCTGTATGTCAGAAGTAGCAAGCTATATTTGCTCACGCCTCAAGTGTTGAGCAATAATAGCTGATGAAATCAGATTCATCCGCTCAAACATCTAATTGCTGATTCGCTACACTTGCTAATTCTGGCAAAACTTACCAAAGTTAGCAATTCAAACGAACAGGCCTTAAATGAATGTACAATTTTCTCTGCTGTATTGAATACAAATTATGCTAGACAAAAGAATTTGATTTAAAAAGTAAATTAATAAATATTTCCTAATTTATTTTAAATTATTATCCGAGGCGAATACATCTAATACCGGTTAGTTTTCTCACAGTTGAATGAGTGCGTGTTTTTATTAATTGTATCACAAGAAAGAGAATTAATAGAGGTCAATTGGTTTCAACATCGACATCATATACTGCCAGACTTAGATGGTGTAATATTGCTACAAGCAACCATGTGTGCAAAATAATATCGGAGCCTCTTTATTGTATGTAGTTCATGTTGATGACGTATTAATTCATATCTCTTCATCGGAGCAGTTTTGTTTTAGTTTTATAAAAATGCCGGTGTACGCTTTTATAAATAATTTCATAAACTGCTTTTCATATTGTCCACAAATTTTCAATTTGGATCAAAGGTTATATAATTATGTGTACGAACTGTGTACACACATACCTACTAAGAAAATAAGGAAATTTTTTTTTAACGAAAATAAACATAACTGGTGCACGATAGGTAGTACAGTTCAGTGGAGAGTTGTGATCAACATTTTCTATTTTAAAATGTTCCCGATCTTGCATATTTTTGTAACGTACATGTATTGTCGTCAACATCTGCATAAAACAAAAATCTAATTTATTTACGTGTTGATAAGAGTGCATTCTTGATGCAATATTATTATTGCTTATGATTGATATTTTTGGTTTATTAGTGCTGCGTATTTTCCGGAAGAGTAATTACCATTACATATTACTATTTTTAGATCATAATACGAACGTAATTGTTACGTAATAAAGAAATGATAACATGAACATGTGATCTATATAATAGAAAATGGACATGCATAGCATATAAACGCAATAAAGTAAATTGTGGTAAATACACGAGAGAAAGAGATATTTGCTTTTCCCTAATTATTACATGAATTAAAGTGTAAAGTAAAATGCAGTTTAGCGACAGTCTAACGTTTGACGATCCGAATTGTGGATCGGAAACTGTAGTTGACCGCCCAAGATTCAGTTAATCGTAACAATGCGGAAGATAGATCTAGAACCGTTAATTTTAGGACTGCGAACCATCGTTAATTTCGCTGGACACATACAGATTTAACTGCATTACATTAGTTCTATCAAATCTGCACTTCGGCAAATTTGATTGCCCCATATAAATTAAATATATTAAAATATTATATGAACTAAATGAACAGAAACTTTGCTGCTTGGTATTGGAGAACTAAGTAATCAAAGTTAATAAATTTTTTGGGTGACAAAGGAACTGCTAGGATGTAGGAAATTGTGCTATAAATATGACTTTAATGTGAACATTGAGAAGATACGCCAAAAACGACCTCAGAAATTATCTGACAATGAACAATGTATAGGTACATATATGGATACATTCATTGATTTAATAACATTTGCAAATGATTTTGATGTTGATAAATGCACGAAAAATAATTTATATCTGCATAATAGAATACCAATATTATTTCTTTTATTTTAATAAAGACGTAGATATATGTAGTTCAATAAAATATTTTTATTGTATCATTCTAATTTTAATTTTAGTATATATAAATTTCATTATTTATACCATTCAAAATTCTGCTGTTATGTAACGTTGCTTGATATTTATTGTATTAATTTACATGTTAAAAAGCGAAACTGTCGTTATATTTTCTATCGATTTGGAAGTTCAGAACTGTCGATCAGATTTGAATATGTATATTATTCAGCTACACACGTCAGTTTTGGTCCGTTAGTTAATGGCATACAGTCCCAGGCCTATCATTTGTCGGTGCGTGTGTAGGAAAATGTTAACTTAAAGATCCCCACAGCATCGCGGATTGCCAAAAAAGTATGCGTGAATAGTTATGAACCTTAATTGTAGATCATGCGGCAGAGCAAAGTTATCGTTCAAGAAGTTTATACTTGTTTTTTGAGGTGAATCCGGCTACAGCGGCGTCCTAAGCTATTTACTCATCAACACTGCCACGTTTCAACATTATTTAGCCGTTAATATTAAGCGCTGGTAATTATGTCTGAACAGCGAATGGTAGCTCAGCCAGAGTACCGATATAGTGAGACGTGCCACAAGTCTCACCGAAAAATTTGAACCAGTACTGTCCTATTTATAGTGAGGGTCTCATATCTGAGACTATTGAGCTTAAGTGACGTCAGACCTGTTCTTCGGCACCTTATTTAATTATTTTCAGCATCAACACTAGGTCGGCAAAGTTTGCCAATGTTGAAATCCTCTTTAAAAAGTAAATGAGATAGTCATCTTTTTCTGAAAGGTAGGATTATTTTCGTATTATTAGGAAGAATAATTTAGAAGATATAATTTTATAGAACACTTAAATACTTTACAGGGATTTAAAGAGCAGGAAAGAATCTGTCCAAAACTTTCTTAAAAACGTAGAAAAAAGGTGCACCCGTAATTCTGCAAAAATGACACACTTGTACGCTTCAGAATTTTAAAATTCTGTTGATTCAACAAACATTATGGAGTTTCTAAAGCCTGTAGAGTATTTCATGTTCATTGAAGTCTATTTTTTTGAAACCTCTACTGAATTACAAAAGACAATAACCGATTTAGCATTAAAATGAGATACATATTAAGCTGTACTACGTAGAGTATGATTTGACTTTCAATTGTTCACACATAGAAATATGCTACCCATAAGCACCCTTACTTTTTTTGATCTGCGGTGGATACTAATTTCAGCGGTTTCTTAAGCCGTATCACTTGTCTGACTACCGTGCCACTGTTGCTTAGTAGTTTGTGTATGTGAAATTGTGTTCCATGGTCTTGACTGGCACTATCTCGTCGTTTATAATGCGGCACTGTTACTCATTTTGCTCCCAACAGCGAATGGTAAATGGATCGAGCTTCAATTTTCCGAGAAAAATGTCATCGTTCTCTCGGAGAATTAAACTGCGTCTAACGTTCTGTCACAACACTAAGCAGCCACCTAACCACTGCGGCTATCGACCCGTTAAAGTTGTAAATAATAGTTCGTTACTGAACTATTCAAATAAATAAACAATATTTCAGATCACAAATTTCACAAGTGTGATTAATTAATCTAGCAATTGTTGATATAACCCAATATCACTCAAAATTATGGTCAAAGCATATATTTTTAATTTTTAATAATATATGCCAATATAGTATTGTAAACAGATGTTACGAATGCTTTGCATGATTGTATATAAATGAATACGTAGAATGCGTAATTTTTTTTAATGTGTGGTGAGTGCTTAGTTGCAGTTTGTGACAGTATCATATCGGCTTTTATGATGCTGCGCTGTTAATCACTTTGCTCCCAACAGCGAATGGCAAGTCGATCCGGGATTAAACTCTCTGAAAAAATGTCACCGTCCCTCCAGAGAATTGAACCTCGGCACCTATCGTCCTCTCACAACGATAGTCAGCCGCCTAACCACTGCGACCATCGACCCGTTTTAAATATATATAAATATTATATATATTAGGTATAAATATTATTATTTCAATACTTAAGGGTATTAAAATAGAATATTGCACTGACCTATGTAGCTACAGTGTTACTTATTATTTGATTTTGGCAGCATTTAACATTTAACATAAAACATATTACCTAATACAAATATCTAATAATATTAATCTCATTTACTTCTTGTTAATGTCATATATAGAAACTTCTGTAGTTTAAAGATGCTTTATCGCTATTGTTGAAGAATTATGACAGAAGATTATTAGCAAGAGATGGCACGAAAACAAAAATTGCTCATAATAAGAAAATACAAGTAAACTGTATACGCAACACATATCAAGAACCAGTAAAACTAGATTTTTTTTGCCGTGAAAGCAACTATAGCACCTTGCGTATTTTTGGTGTGTAAATGTGCTTCTATTACAGCATTGCCTCACTGTTAGTAATGTAGAGCTGTTAATTAATATCTTAAGAACGATGGTAACTTGAGCTAAATACCGATTGAGGTTATTCGAACCATGCTCAGCGGTCTACTACTATTAGTCGGTCGCTCTTACCACCGAGGGTATTGTTTAAACATTTATTGTTGTACATACATTGCAAGGATTTGTAATGGCTCTAACTGTAAGATAATGCAAAATAGTGTGATGTTAATGGACACATTTTTGTACTGGACATAGCAACATTCCACTGCGGTGGACTGGCAATAATTAATTATGCTATGAAATACAAAATATTAAATACATCTCTTTTCAGTATGTCGTACACGTAATTCAATTAATACCTATTCAAAGCATTTGGTACTTCTGAAATAGAAACTATCTGAAAGGGGTCAGAATAGGGTTGTACACGAGCCCATTTAGAAAACCAGTACTTTTTTTAATGCGTGGTGGGTGCTTAGTTGCAGTGACTCCGTAAGCTGTATTACTTGTCTGGCTATCACTGCAACTCTTGCGGTGTAGTTTAGTGTGTGTAAGTTGTATTTAAATACCTAATATTGACTTTTGGTAAGCATACTAACATATTTCCATAGTTATTGCTTAATCTTAAGCCAACAATCAGTACGAAAGGTTAGCCACATAGCATATGTAACTAATAGTTTTTTTTGTAATTTCATTGTGGTAACTTTAACAGCATAAATTGCAAGAATGCGTTGCTATAGTGTAATTTTCAATAGTATATAAGTAACGTGTTTTTATCGCTTCTCTAGTTTCTCTGCTACCGCCCTTCGTTCTCCTATGAGGACTGTTTACCTATTTCCAGATATACAGATCTTTTCTCAAAAATGCTGTTAAGCCCGATGGACACATACAAGAAAAACTTTGAAAGGTAGTTCTCTCTCGTCGATTCATATGAGTTAAAAAAGCACGCTGCAATTTACAAGTTCAACTTTGAAAGTCGAAACTGTACAAGTAAAACTGGTACATGCAGTATTTTTCTTGACAAGTATGAAAAAGCTACAAGTCGCGCATGCGCATTTCGTCAGAACGTATATATACAAACTGAAAAGAAATAAAACCGAATACTTTACATTAAAAACTTGTTTGCGTATACGGACTTGTAAAGAAAACTTTTAACATAACTTTTAAAGTTTTTCTTGTATGTGTCCATCGGGCTTTAGACTACATTATATGACTAGAAAATAGAATTAAGTATATGGGAAAGCTATGGTTTAATAACGACAAGTAATAGATATAGGATTGAGTCACATGTGATCAGATACCTAGTCTTGAGATATGTACCTACACAGATAAAAATACGGCCTTTCTGAACGACCCTTCGACTAATAAGAATCCACTTTCGAGTGAAATATGTTGCTTTTATAGTATAAACTTATTTGTATTTATCCTTCGTGATAAAACAAGAAATAAGCACAAACACCTAGACTCGGTTTTACGACGATATAGTAATTTTATCTAATTTTTACCGCATCAAATGTGTTTTGTAATAGAAGGTAAGGTATAATTTGTATAGTGCAGCAGCAATAACTCCAAAACGAAGCCTTTTTATGCGGAAGTTCGCTAGGGAATCCCTCATGTATGAGTACTGACATACATTTACTTTACAGCGATGAGTTAAGTGTAGTTGACCCTCGTTTGCCACATAATTTGTTCATTTTTCTACAATCATACATCTACATAGATACGATACATCAACTACACTACTATCTATTATATTTTGATTAATTTGTCAAGATGTTATATAATTTCATTTCCATGCAGAATTAGAACAAGCTTCAGATGTAAAGTCTTTATATGTTGATTTATTCTGTAAAATAATTCGTATTAGTTAAGTTAATGTAGTATTTTTTCACGTTTCTGTTAGCATACAATAGTCTATAGAATACAAAAGCTTATTTAAAAAAAGGTGTTCTTACGAAAAGGGGTCATTCAGGTTAACAGAACGAATTATTTTTAACACAATGATCCTTATTTACTGGTTTTATCTTTTTTTTGCAGTGATACTTGAAATTTGTAGGTTCGATAAGTTAATATTACACTTCTGTGAAATGTATGTATACATACTTTATACTTATAAAAGTCTATATACGGCCTGCTCCCACAAGAGAAATAGCATTTTGCAATTTTAAAGGCTTACATTACAACATACTTCCTGGAAAAGTGCATACAATGATACAAATTGCATTGAAAATTATAAAATAAAAAACTCTTGAAAAGCACCGCTCAGAATGTTCATAAATTTTAAGTCGACACGATGAAGCTATCATAGTAATATAGTACAAAACCATTTCTCTTATACAAACAAGATGGATGTAGACTTTTGTAAGTAAGTGTATAGCTCATCCTTTTTTTAGTCCTTTTGTGGCGTAGAATATCTTAAACATTACTTACTTAACATTACTCTTTGTAATGTATTGATTTAAACTCTACTACTAACTAATCTAATTTATTAAAAACATTTATCGCAAATACATGGTTGATGGTTCTAACATTCATCTTCAAATACCCACGCATAGTCCTTGATTTGTATAATGTCAGGTGAGAAAATGATTTGACTTCAAGAATGAGATGGTATTTTTGAATATCGCACCACAGTTAGGAAAAAAGTTGCCCACATAGTTTAACACTTACCAGCAGAAAATATATAAGCAAGCAACGTAAAACTTGGAAAAGCTCCAGGTCAGATAACATTACAAAAGAAATGCTCAAACATATGGAAGTAATTAGAAATAAAACAATACTCGTAGATTGGAACTTAGGAATAATAATGGTTCTGTTTAAAGAGCGAAGCCCATACATTTTTTTTTAATGTGTGGTGGGTGCTTAGTTGCAGTGACTCCGTAAGCTGTATTACTTGTCTGGCTATCAATACAACTCTTGCGGTGTAGTTTAGTGTGTGTAAGTTGTGTTTAAATGGCTTTGTGACAGCATCATATCGCCTTTTATGATGCCGCGCTGTTAATCACTTTGCTCCCAACAGCGAATGGCAAGTCGATCCGCGATTAAACACTCTGAAAAAATGTCACCGTCCCTCCAGAGAATTGAACCCCGGCACCTATCGTCCTCTGACAACAATAGTTAGCTGCCTAACCACTGCGGCCATCGACCCGTTAAACTTGTAAATGTTGAAAACTATAAAGAAATTACACTGACAAGTATATCAGATAAAATTCTAGCACGGTCATTTAGAAGCAGAGGGGAATGAGTAGAATAGATCGAAGCTACTTTGCAAGAGTCACGACACGGTTTTCAAAAAGTTTGATTAGATCTAATATTCACATCTAGACAGTTTAGATAAAACTAATAAAAATAGAGAAAAGATCCATATATTTCATTGTGGCAAGAAAGTGGAAATATCAATAACGTAAGAATAGAAAGATCGGCAAAATTAGAAAATTAATGCGCCAACATCAAGCGAGGCAAGGTGCATTTAACTGTAATCTAAGTAATTATACATATATTTTGCATATTTTTATATTTTTAAATATTCTGTGGCACCAAGAAATTTATTGTTAGTACAGTATTATACATACAGGTACCTTACTTGTTATTTTGAAAGCAAGGAAATTTACTTAAGTTCTTTGTGATAACTAGTTATTATAGGAATTACAGTATACCAAATCAGCAGATAAAAAAGTTCAAAATCCACATTACCGCTATCTGAAGTGTCTGCAAATCTCGAGTTTTTTATCCGCGTTGTTACTGGCTGTGTACTCTCAACATTAAAACTTATTTTTTTTTACTCAAAAAAACTTTATAATAATACGTTTAAGACTAATACATTCAGTTTTTCACCGAAGAAAGTAAATATAACTAACGTTATGAAAAAAATAAAAAATGTTTAACACTTACCAGAGGGCATTATTCAGGGATTCCACTTCTTTAGGCGAAAGTACGCTATGGTGGTAGGATACAGAGCAAAGGTTCTGATCTCCGTCTGTCTGCAGATTAATTTTCACATCACGTAATTGTGCCATGGTACACTACAAACATGAGTTGTTGCTAGACATGGAGGACCCGTTCCTTCGGCGTTATCCCCACTTCTCACAGTGTTCACGCATTTAGCAAAAACCTATGGACAAGGAGGAACTTTAATTCTACCGACTTATTCATTAAAGGTTGTTAGTCAATGTAACTCGATACATGCAGCGGATAACAATTACTTGATATGAAACATAGAACAATAACGAACTGATAGACGTTCCTATTTTATAATAATTCAATAGAAATTGATAAGGAATTGTTTAATATATCTAATCGGCATACAACCGTTAACAAACATACATACTTGGTGTAAGTATTTGGAAACTATGTATTAACCTACTACGTTGGTACAGACTGTAATATCAAATCTTCTTCAATTGCTCACTTACATACATATATTATATACATAGGTGCAAAGTACGGGTTCATGTTGAAATGATCTAGACTATGTAAGTTTCAAGATTAAAGCATTAAAACATGTATTGTATAATATAGGTAATATAGCATCAGTAAATGCTAGCAATACGAAATTTAAAATAATATTATGTACGGCATATAACATTTTGCCGCTAAATTAATGTAAAATATATTATATTATTATATTTTGCGCCAAACCATAACCACAAGAAGCATTTTTTTAAGAACTAGATACATATTCGTGTCATGTATTGTTAGAAAGAGTAAAAAAGCTATAAGGAAAATGGTTTTTTGAAAGTAATTACACAGAGAAAAAAATATGTGTCCACACGTTCGCCAATTGTGTTATGATTTACCACAAGTAATTATTGTGATAGAAACAACAAGTTGCTATAAATACTGAAACTTTTAACGCAATGTCAATAATTATTTAGCGTACTAATACGCTAAAGTCAGGTAAAAATACGGAGTAATAAAATACTACCACTCAAAGTAATATTGTATTGGAATTTTAAAATTACTGCAAAAGTTACACACAAATTTTGTGTAAATCGTATTCTTTCTCAGGTTAAATTTCGTACTACCTAGCAGCAATAAATATTAGTCCAGATGTCTTATTACGTACATCAATAGATTTTATAATTCCAACTTCATTTCTCTCAGGGTAGTACAGTACAGATTAGATCCGAAATTCTGCATGTGAATGTTTGAGATGATATACATACATAAAGATGTATACGAATTGTAATAAGAGAAGAGCGGCTAGCTGTATCATTTTAGGTCCATGTTCTGTAATTGTTATACCGTAAGTGTATACGTTATTGCTGAAATAACTGCATCAATAATTACGCAGTGATGCGACAATGTTTATGTTATTTAAATACACGCATTTATTGTGCCATTAAATTCTTGTATGATGGGCGTGTGTTTACAAAATAATATTCTATCTTTTTAGATAAAATTAAACAATTTTTTACCGAAAACAGTTTAATTTTAAAGGAACCGTTTTATTCTCTTTTTCATGCAACGTTTGATTCACAGTGTCATTCACGTATTTGCAGTATAATAAATCCATAGCATGTCAAATATTAAAGTTATGTAAATATTGAAGGTTGTAATATTTTTGACATCATTTAAAATCAGTAGGTAGTAATAAAGTTACATTTATCTTTCACTTATCATGTAATCACAAGTGTATCGTTGTCGTATAACAGTATTTTGCCTGCTTCTAGACATAATTCAGACTTTACTGACCATGTAGTATTGAACGCATTCTACGAAAAGTCACTGTACAGAGTGGGCCAAATTCGATACTTTTAATAAGGAACTTATGTTTCTGAAAGGATTAGATAAAAACTAACCCATGCTTCAATTTTAAAGAGAATCGATTGGTGTAATCCATATTTTTATATCTTCCTTAATTATTTAATTTTGTGTTTGCAATTTCATAGGATTTTAAGATGGCTATGGATGCTAGTGGATAAACAAATAAAAGATTTTAATAAGGCAGAACAAAATGTTTTAATATTAAGTTGGAATTGGAAGTATATCTTTTAATTCTGATTTATTTCCACTTGTAGGTCAATAAAACAATAAATAATTAAATACAAATTTATTCCATAACATATAATAATATGTTTTCGTTAAATAACTTTTTCAATGGAAGAAATTGACATTTAATATGTGTCAAATTACTAATAATATAAATATAAATTGCCATGCCTATCAACAAAATTATCTAAAAAACAAAGAATTCATTGATATATCGAATTTATGATTTAAATTATTCATATATCAATCTATTTTTTGTCAAGCTCTAACAATTCTGTTCAAGGACTAGGGAAAAACATGGCAAAAAACCTAGTCAAGAGCTTAAAATTAATAAAACTCAGGCGTGAATTAAATTATTATAAATAACGCTTAAATTATCAATATCTGTTCTAAAATTTACCGCGTTTTCATCTTTTTTAATGTATATCATTTCGTAAATTAATCTTTTTACATAATTATTTTCCTTTTTTAAAATTTTAGTGTTTTGAAAATTAAAATTATGTCGTCTATCTTTAGAGTGCTTAGATAAAGCAGTTTCAGCGGTGACGTTATGTGTAACAGTGTACTGATGATTATAAATTCGTTTCTTTAAATATTGTTTGGTTTGTCCGATATAACATTTATTACAATCTTTGCAATCTAATTTATAAACGACATTACTTTGATTATCATGTTTAATGGGTGTTTTTAAATTTGTGAATAAGTGTCTATTGTTGGTAGGTATGAAAGTTATGTGAATGTCTGATTTTTTTAATTCGTGTTTTATTGTGTCGCTTAAATTGTTTATATATGGTATAGTGTGGTATATGTTATTATTTGATTTTGTACCTGTGTTATATATTTTATTTATTCTTTTTGTGATTAATTTATTATAAAACTCTTTAGGGTAACTATTTTTTTCTAGTATTTTTTTAACTTTGCTTAAATTTTCTTTTCTAAACTTTCTACTAAACTTCTTCTGTCTTGAATTGGGAGGATTATTAAAGGCAAGATTTTTAATTCTTGCCCAAAGGAAAAAGTCCAATAGGGTTAAATCTGACAATCTTGCCGTCCAATGTATTGGCCCTCGATTTCCGATCCAATTGTTACCAAATTATTGATTTGGAAACTCATAAATCCGGACAGCTTTGTGAGGAGGCGCTCCGTCATGTTGGAAGTAAACGAATTGCGAATTGATTTAGAGGTACCAAACATTCTATAAATTGTCGCAAAATTTGCAAATAGCTTTCGGAATTGAGAATTTCGTTATATATGTAGGGCCCAATTATCCTGCCACGGAAAATTCCTACCCGCACATTGAAACTATATCGTCCTTGGTTTCTTGTCTCGACAGTAATATAGGGATTTTCACGGGGCCAAGTATAAGAATTATAGCTGTTGAAAATTTCCCGCACTGCTTACATTACTTTCATCCGTCCATATACCATTTAGAGTAAAATTCTGGTTTTCCTCACATTTACCCAAAAACCAGGCGAAACCGAGGCTCGAAATCGGCGGCAAAAAGTTGATGCATTTTTTTTGTTCGATGGGGTTTCATTTTATGCTTTTTTAAAATGCGCTTTGCCCAAGTTCTCCCTAAACCTGTTTTTTTGCGCTCTCTGGCGAGTAGAATACATTGGGTTATTTTCAATTTCCCCTAAAACAGCGATTTCCTCTAATTCTTTGTCTTTATTTTGAGCTACATAGTTTTTCAGTCTCGGCTTTTGAAAGGATCCAAATTTTATTAAATTTTTCTTTAATCTGGAGAACATGTCTCCGAGTGGTTGTTGTCTTTCGGGATATCGATCCTGATAAATGTTAGATGCAGGCATCTTCATTTTCACCTGCTTCTAAAAACATTTTAACATGTCGGTCTTTTCATAATTTTCATACATTTTTGAATTATAAGGTAACAAAGCGGTAATATTAGTGCAAACTGACGTTTGAAAATTAATATTGACAATATAACATAAATGCGGAGCACATTGCTCAGTTACCATCCATAGCCATCTTAAAATACTGTGAAATTGTAAACACAAAATCAAATAATGTAAAAACTGTATAAATGAAATATCAAGTGCGCTGCTGTCATTGTAAAAGCAATTTTAAGTGCTTTTCAATACTGTAAAAATATATAGGGTGTTCCATATAAAAAACACAAGTCTTGATAATATTTAAAAAAATACGAGTTTAAAAGAAAAATAATTGAGATCATAGAATTCTGCGTCAAAAAGTGCCCTAATAAAGCTTTTATATAAATCAAGCATTTTCACAAATAAAAAAGTTACAAGGGTTTTTAAGAATTGCATATTTTTATAAAACACTCTGTATTACTTAAATTAAAATCGAGCTCCAGAAACATGGATTAGTTTTTGTCCCATTCTTTCAGAAACACGAGTTCCCTATTAAAAGTATCGAATTTGGCCCACTCTGTACATTGTATTACATTTATTATACCAGACATTCGGACGAATCTATTTTAGAGATCGCTGACCCGTTATAAGAACAGTAATTGCTTTTAACTCTAATAGATTGGGTTTTAGCAACGGCATCATTCTATGTTATCTACTTTTGTTGACAATGAACTACTTAATTTGAGTATTTGTTGATTGACTGGAATGTTAACGTAGGCCTTTTAGCAATACTAAAAGTATTGTAAATAATTTAGTAATTGAAACATGTATTAATTGTCATGTTTTAAAATAAGTTTTATAATTATTAATGATAATCATTATGATTATCATTACTGATTCGTATTTGTTCTTGCTGTTTAAGTAGTGTCCGGCATTGTAGGAGCGTCTTGTTGTTTTTCCTTTCATTTCATTAGCTTCCAGCTGTTTCTAATCCTATAATCATTCTTACTGTTCTTTATTCATATTTATTTCACATAATTCTGGGTAATATCATTAGGTTATTATCTTGGCGGAGGTCTCTACATTCAAGTAAATGCCTTATGGCTATAACATCTATTACCACTTAAACATTTTTCTCGCATTTTTTTATATTTAGACACTTCTAAAGTTAAGTAAATCTACTCACTCTAAGAAATAATATTATCAACTTTGATTGAATTTGAAATTACGTTAGTATTCATGTTTTATATAACTATCTAATGACAACTGCTATCTAACAATGAAGAGCGTGAAGTTCTCCCATTACCAGATTTTCATAATTATAAATTTATTTATCTGTATTGTTATTATTATTAGTAAGTATCTGTGTTTATATAAGGCAGATCTGAAACTGCCTAGCAAAAATTATTGTTACTATTAATCAGCTAACTGTGAATACAACTTCTAGTGTGATCTTGCATCATGAGATTATTTCACTAGCGAAGAAGGCCACAGTATATAATATCCTTTTAGAAATGATAACTCAAAGTGTTCACAATACAAAAACAACTATAACTGTTTGAACTTTGTTGGCAGAAAAGGTGTACGAAAATATTACGGAAGCCCCAAAACGCAGAAAACCTGCAAATCCTAATGTGACAAGACAAATTAGATATTAGTCTTATCCAATATAGAAAATGTCTTGAAGAAATTAAAGGCTGCTGAATTTAAATATTAAAATACAAGTAGAAACATTAATAAGAACATTTATGTATATACAGGCTCTCAGCTGACGCGGTTTCTTTGATAATTTGTTTCTTTTACAGTATAGAGAAACAAGTTTCAAATGAAAGTTGTCCCTATTTAGACGAGGCATAGCTAGAAAATATTTTCAAATATACAAGGTGTCCCAATTATAGAAAACTACTTCGTGCAAATTGAAGAGGTTTTTTCGACAGTAGGTATTAGAAGAAATACCTATACATTTTTCTCTAAAACGGTTGAAGATAAATGGGTACATTCTTATATAGAAAGAAAGAGAATTTAATTTTACATCCAACCCTCTAAACAGATATAGGCTGTCCCATTAAAAAAAAACAAAAGTGATTGGCATTTAAACGTTTCCAAATGTTGGCGCCAGTAACTGTATGTCAACAAAAGGATGCGTACATTGGAAATAGTAAATCAATTCAAGATGTGTCAATTTGCGCAAAACAAAATTTTCTACGTTTTTTAGTTTTGATGCTACAGCTCATTACCGAGAGCGTTGCAATGGCAAAATGTTTGATAAAATATTTATTTTCTCGAAAACAAAAGCACATAGGTCTAGGAAGGTCTTAATAAAAGTTACTTAAAATATCATGTAGAATCTAAAAAAAATTAATATATAAGATGATCCATTTAAAATCATAAAGTTACATACGCTTTTTCTATATCTGGGACACCTTGAATATTTGAAAATATTTTCTAGCTATGCCTCGTCTAAATAGGGGCAACTTTTATTTGAAACTTTTTTCTCTATACTGTAAAATAAACAAATTATCAAAGAAACCATGTCAGCTGGGATATCTGCATGTATAAATACTACACAATTATATGTAGGTATGTACTTACATACCTACTTACACTGTATCAAATAAGTCTCCATACACTCGATAAGATTTTTAAGTAACGTATTTAACTTAGTTAATATCATGTCTATCGGGAAAGAAATATTACAGAAGGTATTTAGGAAGTCCATAGACACATGAATTGAACGAAAACAACATTTTATTCTACTAATTACAAATAAAAAAAAGTACAAGATAAAGAAATATAAATTCAAACACAAAAAAGTTTCCATACAGACAGTTTGTAATTAATGTATAAAGTGAACGAGTTTTTCTAGTAGCTTTTGTGACCACCCTTGGCTTGTAACACTTCCAGCAGACGTTTTTTCATTCCATTCACCAGTTTTTTTGTAACTTCCGGTTCGATTGAATTCCATTCTGTTAAAATTCCTTCCTTTAACTGTTCTTTATTTTTAATCTTGTGTGTCCGAACTCTTCTCCCTATTTCATCCCATAAATGTTCAATAGGGTTCATGTCTGGGGACTGTGGAGGTGTCTGCAATTGTTTTTTTACCTTAAATATTAACCACTCTTTGACACGCTTTGCCGTGTGCTTGGGATCCTGATCCTGTTGAAAGATAAATGACCCCCTAATCCCAATTTTTCAGAACTAGCGTGTAAATTTTCTTGTAAAATGTTTAAATACATATGTTGGTCCATTATGCCCTCAATGAAAACTAAATTTCCAACACCTGCTGCGCTCATACACCCCCAAACCAGAACGTTACCGCCACCATGTTTCACTGTCGCGCACAGATTTTTCACTTTGAGGTGTTCATTTTTCTTTCGCCAAACCATCGTTCGCCCATCCGATCCAAAAACGTTGAATTTAGACTCATCACTGAATATTACCGACTCCCAGAATGACATAGGTTTATTGACATGCATTTTTGCAAAATCAAAACGAAGCGTCCTATTCTTTTTACTAATAAACGGTTTTTTCCGAGGAACTCGCCCGTGAAAACCTGCGTTTCGCATAACATTTCTTACCGTTTCAGGTACTACTTGTAGGCCGTAATCATCTTCTAACATTTTTGTTAGAACAGGTGCACTAGTTTTTGGATTTTCATTAATAGTTTTTAAAACAGCGCGTTTATGAATGGCTTGTACTTTTCTAGGCCTACCCGAACGTGGTCTATTTTCGCAAGTTTCAACTCTTTGTGTCTATTTAGTATATATTGTACTGTGGAATGTGATTTATTAATGCTTTTAGCTATTTTTCTTAAAGACTGTCCCTGTTGTCTCAAACTAATAATTAATTTTCGAATTGATTGTGGTACCTCCATCTTAATACAATAACAATCGCACCACACGTTGTGTTATCAATATTTAAACTGAATAATACTTTCCAAATGTTATGAAGTTCCTTTTGAGTGAAATAGGTAAATCCCCGAATTATAGTCAGAAAACCACCTGCTTAGTTCGGGATGTATGGAAACTTTTTGTGTTTGAATTTATATTTCTTTATCTTGTACTTTTTTTTATTTGTAATTAGTAGAATAAAATGTTGTTTTCGTTCAATTCATGTGTCTATGGACTTCCTAAATACCTTCTGTAATATTTTTTTTCCGATAGACATGACATTAACTAAGTTAAATACGTTAATTGAAAATCTTATCGAGTGTATGGAGACTTATTTGATACAGTGTATATGTAGCTACCTATGATCATTAGAGCATTTAAACTTTGACCGTCCTTTCTCTCTTATAAAGTAACCTTTAAGTGAGATTAAAAGCATTAACGTTATAAGTACTACTTGGAAATATCTCTCCACCTCCACCTCTCTGATTTACTTATAAAAAAATGATAGGTATGTATCTGCGATTTAATTAGTTAAGTACCTATTTTAATGCCTAGGACAAGTTTCATTGAGAATTAAATGTAATTTTATAAGATTTCGAAATTGTAATATTAAAGATGCACAATGCGAATATTTTATTGAAGTACTTAATATTAAAATTTAATGTTCCTTAATATTTATGTTATTAATTTATTGTTGAGTGTCATGAAGCTTTTACTATTCTTTTTTATCAAATCGGTTACTAGGACGAGTGTATTATGCATACTTACCAATATCGGTTAACATTAATTTGATAACGTTGTCTAAGTAAGACGTACTAACTTATCAAAATACTTTCCGAAGATTGTAACATAAACACTGAGATTATGTTCGGTCCCGCACATGAACTCGTAACGGAGAAGTACAGTATCGGCGAAATGTGTTCTCTAGATACGGCTAACCGAAACAAAGGGAACCGAAAAGAATCTTACGCGAAACAGACCTAGCATGTGGATACCGACTTGATTGTTCACATGTATGCTTTTATCCTTCTGGGCGGGACTAAAAGGAATTGTTTCTCTGCGCGCGGTCAAAAGTCGAATTTTACGAGTCACGGTTTTAATAAATCGCAAGTACTCAACTGTATGACAACATACATACATGCATAGTTCAAATTTCGCAGTGAAGTGTTCCAATTTTATAGACATTAAATCAGTAAGAAAATGGATATGTACAGTCTGTTCCAAAATTAATGTTGCTTGATGTGATGATACATTATAACTTCTGTTGCGAAACGAATGCACTAAGTTTGACCGACATTTATTTTAGAGCGCAATTACAATATTGATATTCATTAATCAAAAATTGTATCGAGTTATAGGGAAGAAGATTTTTATTGGATCTTTTAATTGCGGGGAGGATATTAATTTTGGAACAGACTGTACATACATATGTATTACTGCACCAGCTATTTACATTTTTTATGACTTTTACAATTTTGTTCATAGTAAAAAACAAAATCTTTGCCTTTGTGTAATATATATTTTCAAAAAAATTCTTAATTATTCTGATTGGCACAATAATATAAATTTTTTAATAAATTATGTGTTAAATTTAAACTCTTGCGTACTACATATGTGATCAATATTTTATAGGAGTTAGTTTTTATAAACCTATTTACGCGTAAAATGTCTGAAAACATTTTAACTTTGAATGGAACTTTCGCCACTTTTAAAAAAGCTTTAGGTTGAAAAACTTTCTTTGTAAATCAATTAATACAAAAGTTATAGCTATTTCTGGGAAGTTTAACTGTCTGATAAGACAGGTGGTAATGTATTTGGTCAATTAAGTTAGGTAAATGATAAGTTTTCACAAACGTTATGTATATATATATCAAATATATCCCATGTAATCTGAGGTTATCTTTCTATCTATTTAAGCTTGATTCATTAGGTCGTTTCATAGAAAATAGAACACCGCAGTCTGCAATCAAAGTGATCTGCATTACGTTGACTGATATAACTATATATATCTGATTTAACTAAAATTAGCATAAACATTCATAAGAAATACTTTGCAGTAGATGAACTTCTAGACCTTCTCCAAGAGACACAGAAAACCCCAGACTTACCTATGTAGATAAACTACGCATATATAGTGACAGGACCATAGAATTTTAAAATAGCAGACTTTTATAACTGGCTGGGCAATATCACATTTTTGATATGGATTATCAATACTGAAAAAGTTGATAAATATCAATATATCGATAAATATCGAATACAGTGCCAAAATCTATAGATCAATATACCGATATTTATTATATACGATATAATCCCTGCTCTGGGAGAAGGCAAATTTAATTAAAATGAAAAAAACTGTAAAAATCTTATAGTTTACGTGAGAGAAGCTGCGGGCAGAAAAACTATATAGTTATTTATAAAATTGAATATGTAATTGTCAAAGTAAGTTTAACTACTTGCGTACTCGAAAGTAAACAAAAATAATAGTATGTATCTAGTGCTAATGTAAAATAAATTAAATGAATCTTGGAAAATTACTGGGACAAAATTCAAAATATGTATTTAACAATTTTAATACTTCGTTGCAAATTTAAAAGGTGTCTCTATGAACATTATGCTACGATGTATTACAATTATACATAAACATCTAATTTTATAGCATCAGCGCGTATTTAATACGCATCTGACAGTTAGAGAAATTGTGAAGAAAATTTACTTTAGATCGCATTGGACATCACTAAAGACGTATTGACTTTCGTAAAAGTTGTACTGAAAACTGCTTTAAACTCTAGAGATTGAACAATACTGTAATTATTTGTATTCCGTTTACTTTTTTCTAATAAACCTCTATAAAGCATACATTTCTAATCTTTTGATTTGATATGATATCGTACACCATCATTGATTTTCTGCAGTTTTTGTCGCACTCATTTACAACTAAAAATATGAAACTTTTATCTATCTTTACAATGTTGCCCAATATTAGTGAACAGATATCTACTTAGGACTGTACAAGTTAATTCACGAGTTGTTCATTGTTAATGTTTCGCTTTTGATTATCTTTCATTAAAAGAAAAGAAAATGGGAAACGGAATAATATACAAATTGTTGTCAGGGTGGCACCAATTCTAGTATCATTAGAAATGTTGAATTATCCGAAGTAATGGGTAATTATCCGAGTATTGCTTGATTGAAAAGTAACACATGCACACATCTACACAGAATTTGGCAACATTTGCGGTATTAATAGAGTTTGAACAAAATTGGTAAATTACACGATTAATTAATTAATACAAAAGAGTAAACTACTGTTTGATTATCTGAACCACTTAATTTAGGTAATCGATTTTTGACTGTATTTTGAATCATGTTAGTCTTCCAAAGTAGCAATATGTTACACGCAAAACTTGTTACACAATGATTTATTGTATTCACATGTATTTACATATTACGTACTTATTTTTTTATAATATAATAATTGATTAATATATTAATTATTCTTGATATATTATCAATTATGACATATACAGCAGCCAGTTGACATAAACATACTAATGTTATATACTATAATTACTTTCTAGCGATATTTTGTTCTTTTTCTCGTTGTTGGCGTTAAACAAATCGCCTGTTAACCTATCTTAATTATAAAATAATGTTGACACAATATAGCAGCGATAACAATGAACAGCTGTTCAGTGCGTATGCAATCTTATCGCATTTTAGACAATGAAACTGATATTGTACTTAACTATGTTTGTGTAGTCGTTTTGTAGGTATCCGAAATTCATGTTTTTTTAAAATATTTTTGAGACTTGGTTTACCATTTAAACTTTTCTTAAAAGCACGGTGAAGTGGAAAATCAAAAAGAAATATTTTTTGTAATTTACTATCTACTTTGGTTATGACGCCAAAACTAACAATAAAACCTATATTGATTATAACAAATCAGAGGGCCATTTATCATCTTATCAATAACTTAAAATAATAAAATGTTAAATCACAATGAGTTTTTCGGGTACATATCCTTAAAGATAATATTTGAGAGTGATTACCGTTAATCCACTTACATTTTATCTACTAGGTAGTGACAATGTATACAAATTTTTGAAAATCTGTGCCTACTTAAACAAACGTACTGCATAGTGTAGAAATGGCACTTGTCGATATTATTAAAATTTTTGAATAGATTTTCTAATATTAACTTAATAATATGTATAATTTGTTGATTTGGAAAATAGTCTCAATGAATTTGTTTTCACGTTATCTATGTACTCGTAAAAATGTAAAAATATTCAGAATGTTCCGTTGAAGATGAAAAGGCGGCCATAGTTGCGATAGCAGTATAACTGGCACTTGCAATTTCAATAAAAACAGAGAAATCACTGCTGTGATTGTATAGTTGTACAGCAAGGATTTTATTTGTCGAGTCTAGTGTCCAACATTTCATAGTTTTTTCATTGGTCTATTTCGTAAGGCTTTATAGCCGCATATTTATATAATTCTTAAACTAAAGTACAGGAAGTATTGTTGAATTTGTTATTTAATTGTGTTTCTAAATACATTGAAATATACAGGTGTTTTATTTAAAATAAGAAAATTGATTCATTTCCCTGTGAATGGTAAAATGTAATTACTCTATGATGAACTTCAATCCGAAGTTAAAAGATGGGAGAGTGATTATACTTTAGAACTATACTATGATCTACTAGTATGTTATAACGTGATGCACATTTGTTCGTTGGAACTAGTGTATTTCATGAGAAAATTAGTCGTAATATTTGTTAGTGCCTGTGTATCTAGAACAGTTATTAGTGCATTTTATAATGGAAAATGCTAAATATTATGCACCAAAACTAATAAAATAATAAAATTTACGATCAAAATGTTTAAGTAAGTTGAAAAATGTAACACAGAATTAGAAAAAATGCCAACTTGTGTAACAGTAGCAAAAAATTGAATGCATTTTATGATTTATATAATCTCAACTTCACAAAAAGATCTTTGAACTTATAGGATTTGTAGCTTATGTAAACCTGTGTACTTTTTCAAAATTCAAACTTTTATACGTTGTTCCAATATATTGTATTGTACTCCAAATTTTTGTAAAATAGTATTAAAAATCAGTTAGTTATTACAGTTGTTTCAAGATTTTCATTTCAAATGATGAATAGTGAGGCCAGCGAATTTAAGTTTTTCTCAATTCTTTCAATATAGCTGGTAGAAAGGTAAAAGTTTGAACCAATATAGAACAAACCTAAAAAAATAATTGGAATAACTATCAAAAGTCCGATTTAAAAAAAAATAGGGGTAGCTACTAAAATTTGGTTTGTATCATCATCATAGACTATCCATAAGTTCAAAACAACCACTTTCACAATTTTGAGTTTCGAAGTAGTCGGAAGGGCAATGCTAAATAATGGTTATTTCCGTTTCTTTTTGACCAGTTTTTTAAATTATTTTG
This sequence comes from Holotrichia oblita, assembly GCA_023690525.1. Classification (NCBI taxonomy): domain Eukaryota; kingdom Metazoa; phylum Arthropoda; class Insecta; order Coleoptera; family Scarabaeidae; genus Holotrichia; species Holotrichia oblita. The sequence continues at coordinate 61,306,706 of CM043018.1, forward strand.
TAAAAGTCTTATTTATATAAAATATAATGTGAAAAATACATAAATACAGTGACTCACAGCGAAAATGATGCAGTGGTATATAATTTGGTAAGAAACTGAAAATGTGAGGAAAAGTAATTATTTGGGAAAAGTAAATTAACTATTTTATATCTACTATTCTTCAAATACTTATATTATAAAAATAAAACAAAACTAATTCGAACAGGTATTACGAACTCTAACCAGATAACGTTACAGCGGTTACATATTCTACATCACAGTAAAAATGATTAGTTAATGATTAGTGAATTAGTTTTGTTTTATTTTTATAATATATTTGAAGAATAGTAGATATAAAATATTTAATTTACTTTTCGTAACGCTTTCAGCTTGTTACCAGATTATATACAACTGCATCATTTTCACTGTGAGTCACTATAAAAGGGCTAACGTTACGCACACGGCAGATTTGTTCATAAAATACTTCCGAAGTATGAAACCAATTCTAAGTAGGTATAATGTTTTTAAATGACCAAACCTTAGTTTTCAACGATGTCACAAAAATAATCGGATCACAAACCAATATGTGTGCGTACCTACATAACTTTAAAATAACTAACTTAGCAAGTCATGTCAGTTAGCATAGTCTCTCGGTATAAAGATGTAATTTCGTGCTTTGTTCTAGCGTATTTTTACATCTGCATTTGATAGTTCAAGGCTAACAGATCGTGAACATTTTGATATAAGAAACTAACAAGTGAAGTAGTATGCTTTCTAGTTATCTTATTTGCTGGTGTCTAGATTATACCTGTACAGATCACCTGTAATTTATAATATAGAAATAGGAAATAGCGTATATAGTAATCATAATATGAAGTAATCGTGACATTATTAACACAACATTAATCACCACAAATATAGAAAGCATGGAATTGATATACTTATTTTTGCTAATGTATTGAAAAGAGAGAATTCTTGACATAATCCACACAAAATAATTCAAAACAGTGGAAGGCAATATAGCTGTAGACCTCTGAGTGCATTCGTACTGGAATTGTCGCTTACGAACGACCCTGAAAAATTTTAAACATAAACAAAGATACGAACGTCAAAATATTAAATTATACTCATTCCAAATCTCATAATTAACTGATGGAGACATACATAATTGGTTTGACGTCATCGATTTTTCAATAGATACTTCAATTTTTTAAGTTCACTTTTTTATTATGTATATAAATAAATTAACTTTATACCTACCTATAAATAGTTTAAATTTGGCGCGTTTACTTTAACATTGTGTAATGAATACAATAAAATTTAGCATGTGTGGGTACACAAGTTTTTGTTATTAACCAGCCTTAATTGCTGACTGAAACAGAAAATTAAGGCTACTATTTCGTAATTCGCGTTCAGATATAATGAAGTTCATACGGTAGAATTCGGACAAAGGATATGTTACGTAAATGACGTGTGTTGCATGAATATTTTGCTAAAATGATATATTTGGCGCCCTTTGTTCATTCACAATAGTATACATATATATATATATATATAATCGGAAACCTTTCTACCGCAAGGTGTAAGGTATTATTTTCTTAATTCTGTTCCACGAATTTCTTCCACTCTCTCTTATCTCTTGCTAGTGCCTTGGCTTCTGTCCAGGTCTTGTTTTTTCTTTTCAGTAATACTGCTATTTCGTCGTTCCAAGTTTTCTTTGGCCGTCCTCGCTTTTTGGTTTTATGTACTCCTGCTTCCCATACATTTCTGACTTGCCTATTTTTGTTCATTCTGCATATATGTCCAAACCATCTCAGTTGTTGTTTCTCTATAACGTTTCCGATTGGTTCAATTTCTAGTTCTTTGCGTACTATGTCGTTTCTTATTCGATTCCCTCTCGTTATTCCCTTAACTTTTCTCAAATACTTCATGTCGATTGCTTGAATTTTACTTCTCATTGTATTCGTCAATATCCAACTCTCGCTCCCAAAGGTTAAAATGGGTCTGAAGATTGTTTTGTACACTGTTAATTTTGTTCTTTCGTTTACTTCCTTCTTTCCTATAAACGAGTTACTTAGACTGTGATATAGTTTTGTCGCACTGTTAATTCTCTCCATCACTTCTATTTCGTTATTTCCTTCTCTTTGTATTGACACCCCTAGATACTTGATGACTTCTACTTGTTCAATTTTTTCTTGGTTTATTTCTATATTTACACTTTTATTTTCCCTACTCACAACCATCACCTTCGTTTTGTTCGTATTTATTTTCATTTTTCTTCTGCCCAGTTCTGCTTCCCATATTTGTATATTGTTTTGTAAATCCTTCTCTCCTGCAGCACATATCATCAGATCGTCCGCGAATGCGCATTCCGATACATATACTGGCGTTAAATTGTTATGACCGATATGTACTTTTTTTGTTTTCTTTCTTGTCGCCCTAATAACATCATCCATTATCAGTGTGAACAGTAATGGGCTCATTACTCCGCCTTGTCTTAATCCATCTTTTATTTCAAACAGATCTGATTCTTTGTTGTCTTTCCTTACGTAGTTTTTGTTGTTTCTGTATAGACTCTTTATTGCTGTTCTTAATTTTACGCTCACTTTTCTTTTTTCTAGACTTTCCCATACGTCTTCTTGTCTAATTCTGTCAAACGCGTTCTGTAAATCTATGAATACCATATAGATCTCGGTATCTGTTATACTCGCCTTCTCTATCATTTGCTTTATACTAAATATGTGGTCTTGTATGCTTCGCCCTTTCCTAAATCCGCTTTGCGCTTCTTCAATCTGATGTTCTATCTTTCTTCTTAGTCTTCGTTCTAGTATCCTCTCATATATTTTGAATATTACGCTTAGTAACGTAATCCCTCTATAGTTTGAACATTCCCTATTGTCTCCTTTCTTGAATAATGGTACCGTTATTCCGATGCTCCAATCTTCTGGTACTCTTCCTGTATTCCAAGCCTTATTCAAAATTTGTGTTAACATTTCCATACTCCTTTCCCCTAAATTCTTTACCATCTCTCCTGTTATCCTATCGTGTCCTGCCGCTTTTCCTCTCTTTATGCTTTTCACTGCATCTAGTACTTCTTCTATTTTTATTGGGCTGTCTTCTCTTTCTTGTATATTCTCCTTTTTTTCTTTATATAACTCATCGTTTGCCTCATTTGTGTTGTACAGTTCTTGAAAATGTTCCCTCCATCTTTCCATAATTTGTACTTCTCCTGTTAGTATTCTGTTGTCTTTTGTTTTCACTTGTTTTGATCTGTGTTGTTTACCTTTCCTCAAACTCTTTAATACTTTATAAAATAATTTTTGATTTCCTTTGCTATCCTGTTGCATTCTCTTCCCAAATTCTTCCCACGTTTGTTTTTTTGCTTGTATTATCATCTCTTTTGCTTTTGTTCGTTGAGTTTTGTATTCTGCATAATTCTCTTCTGATTTATTAGTTAGATATAACTTCCACTTTTCTTTCTTAACTTTTACTTGATTTTTTATTTCTTGGTTCCACCATTTTGTTTGTTTCTTCTCTTTGTTTATTGAAGTTTTTCCACATATTTCTTTCGCTGCTTGTAGGATGTGGTCCCTGAAACATCCCCATAATTCTTCTAGCCCCATGTCTTCCCACTGGTTTGCATTTTTCCCTGTCTCTATTTCCATTTGCTGTCTAAAGTTATTTGCCACTTCTTCTTCTTGTAACTTATACGATTTTATGGTTTCCTTTATTCTTACTCTCTCCTGTATTTCTTTCTTATTTTGTTGCCTTTTTGATTCTAGTCGTACTCTTGCTTCCACTAAATAATGATCACTATAAATTTCGGGGCCTCTTCTTACTCTTACGTCTGTAATATCTTCTCTAAATGTCTTATTAATGAGTATATAATCTATGATTGATCTCTCGTTCCTTCCTATCACTTCTCTTGTATATTTGTGTATATCCCTGTGCATATAAAATGTATTTGTCACTATCATATTATTCTCTATACAGTAATTTATTAACCTTGCTCCGTTATTATTTCTGTTTATCTCTCCCTGGTTCCCTATTACATCTATAGCATCATTGTTCCTTCTACCAACTCTTCCGTTAAAGTCTCCTAGTACTATTATTCTACCTTTTATATTTTCTACTGATTCTGTCATTTCTTCCCAAAATTCATCCTTCTTGTTTGTTCTTGCATCGTCATTCGGTCCGTATATTATTATTAGTGTAGTCCTTCTCTGTTGTTCCAATTGCATCTCTATTTTTAATATTCTTGTACTTATAAATTCCCATTTGTTTATATTGCTTACATATTCCTCTTTGATTATGCAGCCTACGCCTTCAGCTGCTCTTTCTTCCGGTTTTACCCCGCTGTATATTAGTAGATATGTTACGTAAATGACGTGTGTTGCATGAATATTTTGCTAAAATGATATATTTGGCGCCCTTTGTTCATTCACAATAGTATACATATATAATTATGTTTATTTGAGACTATATGTATGTATGTACCTATTTACATCATACATATGTATGTCAATCGGTGCTAGGAAACATACAAGATTATTGAAATATATCGGAAAATGTAAATATTTTTGAAACCCTAAAAAGTTTCAACAAAATTTTCCATAAAGTGTCAAAACAAATTGAGTCAATGTTCGAAAAATAAAATAATGGAGACGTTATGTTTATCCAAATGAATCTCAATGAAACTGAGAGGTTCCTCAGTAACTTTCAAATAAATAACTCGGTAACTGTGTTGCTAGATTACTAAAATGCAATGATTTAGAAAAAAAAGAATTTATATTTTTTATCAATAAACTCGTGAATCAGAAAAAATAGTATTGCTATTATTATAGAGGTGCTAAGGTTACAGACGTGAAAAACAAGTTTTTGAATTTTTCAAACATTTAAAAAGTTAGTGTCCGGTTTTAACACCTCTTTATAATTTTTTTTACAACAAACAGCACGTGGGTGCGCAAGTAAAAAGAGATATTTAATTTTAGGAAAATTAATAAATATAGAGGGTTCAGAAAACAGTTCGTAACCTATTTTAGGACTATATCATTTTTCTAACAATATTGTTCAAACTGTGCCTTCAATCTCAGTGCCCTCTATTATGCAGAATTGCAAATCCTGACTACATTCTCTCCAAGAAAAATATAAAAAAATTAATTATTTTGGAAGTAATGTTACCATTGTGCTGATAAAAAGGGGTCATATATACATGGCGATTATCTTTCATTGTACTCCTTTCTACTTAGTATATCTCAGATTTGAAAATTAAAATGTTAAATATTTAAACGCTCGAAATACTTCTAATTACTACTAAACTTCCAATTTACCATATAACTAGCAGAAAAGCCCCTATACAGTGTGTATCAAAACAGAGAGAACATTATTATGATACGATTTACAAAAAACGGTGAGTTTTCAATTACTGTGATGTTGTCTATGGTCCTTGCATGGACGTTTGCACGGCATACAGAATACAAAAATTACAGATTAGTTGCGTTAGGTTTATATGCGGAATTAAAAAGTATGACCATATTTCTCATAAGTATATAACGTTAGGATGGCTTAATAGGAAAGGACAACGATTCCATATGTATTGCTTTTTTTTACAAAATTATAAACCTCAAAACACCGCAGTATCTTTATGTAAGAATCAGGTTTTACACTGATGTGCATAATCTCAAAATTCTGTTTCCCCCATGCTATTACGGCGCCAGCCCATCGCACATTATTTGAAAGATCCTTTAGTTTTAACATTGCGCGTCTATATAATGATTTGCAATTAATATATCTATGTTATGACAGGAATTGAAAAATAATGATTTCTATCTTTCACTGCAGAAGTTGAATTTCTTCTCTTTTCTGTCACGTGTAAGGTCGCCCATGGTTTGGAGCAATACAATTTTGACAATACAACTTTGACGTTTGTTCTTGTCAAACATTGCGCTGGTTTAGTATGTCGGTGTGTATCTCAGTTTCACGATAGGATATTATTTTAAATATTTTTTTGGACGGCTGGACTGAAAAGCAGAATTATCTGAATTCGGCCATTTGTTGCCTCATTTGCAGATGTTCAGTGTTCTGTCTCCTGTTGACTGTTATTTTAGTTATGCATTGTGTGTAACAATGAAACAATAACATTATTATTATTATTATTTTAGCAGAATGGAAATTCTTACTTTGCTGTGGATAATAAAATAACACTTTTTGAAATTTTAGGATGCTTAGGATATAACGTGGTATAATTAACGAACTGAATGAACGTTCTCGTTATTTCTCAAAGTGCGAATAGGTGACTATTTGATAACATACCAGTCATGCTAACAATTTAGTGCGTCGGCGATATATTTTCTAAAGTAGTTCCCAACCTTTTTATAGTCGCCGTCAGATAGGGTTCGGTAATTTGAAAAAGTCCAAACCTTTTGTTTTGATTCAGCATCTAATGTTTTCTGTACTCGTTTTTCATTTCAAAATAAAAAAAACTGTCTATGACTCTGACAAAAGGCCGTACTACCAGTTTCAATTATCATGATCCATCAGTGGGGAACTGTTGGTTTTAAGATTCTTACAAAATTAACAGTTAACAGACATTTTCTTTAAACTCTATCTATAAAATCTTGATTCTAAATCTTACTACCAAAATTTGATACGACTACGTTTGAACTTGGAACTGTTACTATTTGACATTAATTTTAGCATAATTTCTTAAAGCAGTTTACTCATGTTGTGGATAATTTTCGGAATCATTGTATTATTTAAAAGGAATAGAGCAAAACAGAGAATCGTAACTGAATGTTTCTATTCTTTTTTGGGTTGATCGCATGCAATTTGAGTTCTTAAATGTTCAGCTTTTGTACTAAACTATTATTACATACATGCTATTTGATGGTACTTTCAAATATTTTTCCTGCTTCTGTTTATTCTGATTCCAATAATCCTTAAGTAAGTCAACTGCTCGTATTGATTAATTTTGGCTAAAGATTAGGTATTTTTATTTCATACAATATATTATTTTTCCACTATTGTCTACCTTAAGACGAGGTACTATTTCGGTAGAATTCACTAAAAGTTTCAGTTAGATGTAATGATAAATTTTATCTATTAACTATCTAAACTTCAATGTCAGTTATATCATTATAGCCTTATAATAGTTAGCTGTTGTAAGCTAAAAACATTCAGAATCATCATACGGTAAAAATGACAAGAGGAAGTAAATACCTCAAGAATGATGCAAGACAGAGTTATAATTGGATACACAAAGGCACTCTAAATCTTTCGAAAACTTTAAAATTATAAAAATTTACAGAGCGTTCTCTTTAAAAAATCAAGCAAAGCTAAATAAGTTCCAGAATAACGCGAGCGACATCTAAATTAGTAGAAATATATTTTAATAATGCTTGCATAAAAGCAACCAAGTTTTTGTTTGAAGAATTTTTAAAAACACGATTTCAAAAATATTTAGGTATTCCGGTATATTTGAATAACCCTGTATAAACATATTAGAAGTATGTAATTACACCATCACTTTTACAAAATAAATATATATCCTGAAGGAGATGTTTGGTGTGATCCATCATCAGCAGTCACAATGTTTTGCTTTCCAATTCTACGGACCTCTAGTTTTATCATTCCTCGAGTTATTCCGGTTCTGACCGTATAAAAAGTGTATGTAACGTGATATAGGTAGTTTGTCGACTTTCTGGTTTTCTTCTATACACGAATGTTCAAAACTCCAGACCAGTGTAACAGTATTTTCCAGAATGACCTTATAGTATACTAGTGTAGCGAGAACTGGTTTGTTGTTAATCAAAATGACGATGCTCGTAAAGACATTGAACCGTTCTTATTAACTAACAACTACATGTGTCTACAAATTTGTATAGCTACTTGGAGTTATCACTTGAAAAGATTTTACGAAACAATCAGTAAATTATATGTAATACTAATATTTATTTCGAAAATTTTGATATCTTAATCATAAATGTAACAAAAAGTCCATTAGAAACATTACTGCTATGAAAGAGTGTCACACTGCGTTAAATTTTTTAGTAATACGTTCGTTTATATGAATGTTTTTCGTTATTCAAATTTAACCTAAATTAAATTTGATCGTTGTTATCCCTTCAAACAGGGCGAGTACAAAAGCAGAGATCTGCATACTGCCTTCAATTATCACAATTTAACTAGTAACATAATTATGGAGTTGTTCAAGTTTATTGCAAAAATTTTAGGTGATACTAAAAAGTACTTATACATTGTTTATTTTATTAATTTAGTATTAAGCTCAAATTTATTGTTCTGATAGTTATTTAACGCTAAAAACGGCTCTTCGTCTCGACTAACTAACAATTCAACAAATAATGAAATAGAAGATTTACTACTGTTCATTTTTGAAAAATCAATTACAAATCCACATATACAACATAAATAGTTGTAACGAATACAACGCTTTTCATCAAACTAAGCGATGCGATTCATTCTATACCCAGTATTGTATATACAAATATCGATTAAGCCATTAAACATACCAGAACCCAGTAGATTTTGTTACGTTTAATCATCACGTGTAAATAAAGATAATAAGATTTATATACATATATTTATATATAAATTATAATCAATTCTTCCTTTGCCGTGCTATGTAATTTAGCTTTTTTGTTAATTTTAGTACTTTTGACGTTGTTTATTTTCTCATCAGAAATCACACTACAGGAAAAATGTACAAATTAGAAAATGTTACTTGGTTACAGGATTTTTATTTATTTACTATATTGATTAGAAAAACATTATTATAAATTTAATTCTCTTGAATACATATGTTATATAATTAATCTTAATTTATAACTACGCTAAATGTCAGCTCTCTTGTTGTCCATTATATGGAATGCAACAAATAAAATTTATAAAAATTTACGATCTAAAATATATTACACCAGTGATACACCATTGGTCAACACAACTTTGTAGCGGTTCGTTGAATGATCGATTTACATTTCTTAATATTTCTGCACTGGAATGCCTATTCTATTTTCTTCTTCATATCATTTTGTGTAGTCGGCGATGTTTAATATACAAAATCATTCTATGAAAGGATACAATGTTGTAGTAATCCTTTTGGTGGACATTCTGAACATTTATTGTGAACATTTGATTTAAATGATTAAATATTAATAATCGGTATAAGTTTAATATTTTGTAGTTGTGTTAAATTTAATTAATAAATTTAACTGTCATTTTTTTATGGCTCAATTGTCATATGACAATTATTTCCAGAAAGCTCACCTTTCATTAAGAAAGACAGAAGTATTAAATATCTCAGAAATTAACGCTTTTAGGTATAGGAAATATTTAATAAAAAGTGCTTATAGTGTCAGGGCAGTAATGTATGTGTGTTGTGAATCGCTCTGTGCGTAGTTTCCGCAATATTGGAAAAAATCACTTTGCCACAAAACTGGAACAGTAAAAAAAAGTTATGCCAGTAAAACAATAATTTCAAGCTGTTTCGTTTGGAATACACACGACGCTGAACTCGCAATGATTTTCGCAATAAATTGACCATAACTTCTGAAATACACTGTATAACTCAATGAAACCTTATTTCGAAAGTAAGATGCGTTTAAACTAAATTTGAAATAATTTATACTGTGTCCCATTTAAAAAAATGTATGTTTGGTTCACCCTGGCAATATGAAACACCCTGTATATATGAAGATAATTTCAAAATAGCGTTTTTTTGGTATCTTCAATATTAATGAATATATCGAGCTTTGACGCACTAATGCGTCACCCTGTATATAACAGTTATTAAGAAGAAACAATAGATTTCAAAGAGCGTATCGTAAATCGACATGCAAAATGTTAATTATATATCTATACTGTATCAACTTCGAAAATAGTATTGGAAATTTAAAACACTAGTTTATTAAATGGAAGAAAGGCACTGATTCATTGATTTTTGATGACACGCTCTAAGTAAATATAACAGTAAGTACCAGTTACTAAATAGCACGGGAAGACACCGTTTTGAATGAATGAACCGATGATATAATTAATTTTTAGCTATATATAGCGAATTATAAAATACATGCTTGAAAATCATGTAATATCATGTGTATTTTAGAATTAATTACACTAATGAACAAACAAGTGAAAGGCATTTTGTTTTGTATATCTTAAGAATGTAATAGGATTTAAGACAATGCTACATATTCACCTACACACTTATTAGAGTGGCGTTTGGTGATACCGATGTTATATCTGTTTACACACTTATTATATGTGGTACATACTACAGTGACAAACACAATAGTATTAGATAATACATACTGTGTAAACTATTAGCTCGCCTCAAACACGAAATATGTAACAAATAGAGATTGAAAAACAGCTGCTTACGTCACATATCAAAGAATTAACGAAAGAGTGCCATATTGCTGTAACATGTTACTTATTAACGAAATTACAAGCGTTGAAGTACGCAAAGAAAAATTAGACATGGTGTGCAATAGCGGTGAGTGCAGTGGGTTGTCAGAACCGGAAAATGTTAATGTACTTTCGTAAGGCATAGAGAATCGACAGCGCTACCGGAGCGAGTTCAGAAGAAGCCAACTTGCTGTGTGTTGCTGTGGTGCACTTAACGACCAGTATTTAACAAAAATGACCAGAACGGAATTTGTCCACATGGCCATGGAGCATGAGGTAAGATGACCTGCAAGTAGAAGTTAATCTTTCTACTTGCAAGTCATCTTACGAACTATCTGGCGGCGTGTAGTGGATAGTAGATTGCAAACGCATTGTGCGTTACAATGAATTCCATTGACACCGGACACCGTTTATGCGGGACGAATGGTGCAACGCTAAGCAACGGTGGCATGTTGACGCGTATCTTGTTTTCCCATGAATCACGCGATTCATGTCAAGTGCGACGGATATGTGAATCTTGATTCGCGTAAATCCTAATCGTTGGTGAAGGCCTAATCGTGCATTCAACCACGCCGTGAGCCCCGACTGCACACAGTACACATACTGCTTTAGTACTGACTCAAAAACTTTATAAATATCCCTTATGTACGACGATAGATAACCGACTGCCATCTAGAGGTGTCAGTACTAAAGCACATCACTATACAAGTTTAGCACGTGCAGAACAGACAATGACGCCGTTATGTAGACCAAGTGCTGCGTCTTGTCATATTCCTTTGCATGAGTAGATCTGATTTAAGGTATGTTCGCAGAGTGAATTTCTTGCCATTTCAGTTTAATTGGAATTTGTCGAATGCGCATGCGCTGCCAGAAAATCGAAATTGTCAACTAATACGTATTTTTGTTGTGCGAACGGGTTTCCCGTACTTGTAGCATACTTCACTTATATTTATAGCAGCATACTTCACTTCTATATTTGTATTATGTATTTTTTATTTTATCCTATTTTGTTTCGCCGTTTCGTTTTAAAACTGGAGCCATGCAGGGTATTTTAAGAGTCGAATAAATCAATAGAAAACAAATATTTTCCAGATAAAGTTTTACAAGAATTTTTGTTGCTGCCTAGTGGTAGTGAAGGGATCGCTGGCAGTACACAAAATGAATAAATCTTTTCTATTAACTAAACTACCAAACTAAAAATATTTGATATATATCTAACAAAATTCTAAATATAATTAAAATATAACTTTCGGGTGAAATATCAAGAATCAAAATTTTAACACATGTGCAGTAACGTAAGTAACTATCAAACGCATAGACCTAAACTTTTCTGTGCGCAGACGCTAATTCTAAATTGGAGATATTTCTACCGACTCTTTCGACTGTCCAAATACAATTTCCAGCTACGATTTCGACACTCTGCGAACAACATCTTGCTAATTTCGAACTCATCAAATTTCGTATTTCTTTACTGCGAACGCTTACATCTTATTACGCGTGCGTCGTAAAATTTCTGATTAATTTGGTTTACTCTGCGAACATACCTTTATATTCACGACTGTATGCGGCGCATGTAGTACGTATGTATATACCTTTATCGGACAACAGGAGATATGTGTGAACTCTGGATGTTAGCGATCTCTGAAATCAGTGGAGAGCCGCATAATCACTGCGTCTATCGATCCGTCAACAACCTGCTCAACACTGTATTATTCATAAACTATTACTTGTGGAAAAACATAAGAATCCAGGGCTTGTGTGGGTAAAAAGGAAATGTTGAACAATGATACTGGGATAAAACTTATTTAGAAAATAAAGTAGGGTTATTTTTGGTTTGTCTAATACAAACATCTGGTTTATTAAGTGCCCAACACCTACAGCGGATCAACGAGAATATTTACACACAATAATGAATGATGAAATGAACTATAATAATTTGGAGCTGCATATGCTGCAGCAGTTCATATTTGCAATTGTCATACAAACGGATACGAAATGCGGGTCTGTGTCTGGAAACTATCATCATGTTTCAAGCATGAGCCCTAAAGGTATTTGTTGTAGCAAGTTAGCACATTCTACTAGCAGGTTGGTTAATGGTTACATGATAATTTAATTAAGTTTGGAAAAAATTGAATGATTGGTCGAAGCAATTAAGCGCCTCTTATGAACAGATTTTGAATTGATTTTTTTAATTAATTGCTTTTGTTACCACCTTTGAAACTTGCATGTATAATATTATTATAGCATTTCACTTTAACTTGTTTGAAATTAATTACATCCCGCTTTACTTTAACAATATTTAATTGAATTTCCTAACTTTATTTGCAGTTTTGTGCACCCGTCACACTGGCAATAATGATGGCATACATCATTTAGTAGGAGTGTCCAAATATTGATTGATTACATTGATCATAATGTCTATAAGCGTTAACAATACATTCATTTAATCCTTATAACTTGAATCGTTGAAACTTATAAATAAATAAATTTATAATAATCTAGCAAATGAAAACTAAATTGATTTTATATATCTATTGTTTCAATAATTACAGAATATAAGTGCCGTGGGCATGTCCTGTTATGCACCAGGTCATGACATCTTATAAACCTATTTTAGTAATCTAGCAGTTGTACATTTTGTTTTCAATTATTTAACGCGAATGGATTGGGGTTAAGTCTAGGGTTAGACTATTAAACATCGTGACCAGTGGCAATGACCATTATATACTCATGACATTACATTTACTTATAAGGGGATAAAATATAGTATAAAATTACAAAAATTGTGGAAAAATAAAATCGGAAGAGTGCAATAGATATAACGTATTAGCGAACAGTTATTTATTATTAGCGATTAACACAATTTTAAATAAGTACACATTACAAACAGGAATAGTAATAAAAATAAACGCCTTCATATATTTGGCAACATAACATGAGCGATTACAAAATTAAGTTGGAATTTGAACAAAAAACTGACCTACGATTAGGTCACTTCACTGTCACTGGTATTCTAAATAAACTTATTGCCAAAGAATTTCTATAGGTAGGTCCAGTTATGTATTACATTCAAGTAAACGTGTTGAAATTCTCAAATATATGTAGTTCGACGATTGTAGTAAAACAATTATAATCAAATATTATTTCAGATTAATTAATTTAGTTTAAGAAATTATTTCCTAATTAGTTGATATATTAACTCACTCACTCAACTTGGTATAACACATGAAAAAAAAGTAGAATAAAACCTATAGTAACGATAACTCAAAGAGTTATTGATTCAGTCATAAGAATTCTGTAGTTAATTTTTCGTGTGGAACAATAAATTGGCAGCAATAAAGTAGAATAAAGTTAATAACCGACACTTTAATATATTAACATTGTACGGATATCTCACATTACTATCTTGTTTGCTAATTTGAAAATTAAGGTCAATATTTGCTAAAAAGTTTTCCTCGTGAAGTAATAGTTATTTATATTTATTAATGTAACAGTATAGCAACTTCATGTTAGACTATATGTATACATAAAATAGGAATCGTATTTGTTCGAATATGTGTATTGCAGTAAAAATTTCATCGAATTAAATTAAACGAGATGCTATATGAACATTTGACTACCATTATTAGCTGCCTAAATTATGTAAGCTATTTTTGTAAATTTAGGACAAAAGAAAATTTTTATATGTTAGATATTGTTTCACAGTATTTTATTATTATTGCAATGTTCTTATTATCCTTTTACAAGTGGCTTTATGAAAAAAATAAGAAAATTAAGTAAATTAAGAATAATACAGCGTTTAATAGGACAGCACAACAATGCATTACTTTAATACTTTAATAGTTCACAACAGTTAAAAACAAACATGGAACGCGTCATACATTATACTCGCACAAAACAAGAATTAAAAAAAATTAATAAACATAGGTATAATACATTTTAAAACTTCATTATAAAATTCGTTAATATCATAGTACACCTTCAGTAATAGAAGTTTTTTTTAATTCGCAACAAACTGTTTGTATGGCATCCTTTTTATATTCTCAGGGAGATGGTTATATATTCTAATGCACTGGTGGACAGTACCTCTCTGAATTTTCGTGAGACTGGTATGAGGCGGCACTAAATGATTGTTACCGATCACACGCGTCCCGTACCCGTGTTCAAGTTCATATTTTTTTAAAAAGTAATTATATTGTTCTCTCTCAAACCTGGCACACTCAAGTATATAAATTGATGGAAGGGTGGTTTTGTACTGGAGAAACACTGGTTTGCACGAATATCTGCGATTTAAATTAAACATAGCTCTAACACAAGCTTTTTGTAAAATAAATATGCGATGTGATGTTGTGGAGTTTGCCCAAAATAACACCCTAAACACTTTAACCCACTGAACACCAAACAAGTTTTAACTAAAACACCGACGCGTTTCAACAGCAATGCTGTCACTATCAAGGCGATAATAAAACTTTTTTTTTTATTTAGTTAGTTGTGTTTAGTTTTATTATCGCCTTGATAATGACAGCATTGCTGTTGAAACGCGTCGGTGTTTTAGTTAAAACTTGTTTGGTGTTCAGTGGGTTAAAGTGTTTAGTGTTCTACTTCTGCACCAAGAGATCCAGTGAAGAACTTCAAAATAACACCATTCGCAAACAGTAGCACGCACTGGAAATTCTGTTTGCGAGGACGTCAACTTGTGGCTTCCACGTTAGTTGAGGATCGAGGTGTACACCCAGAAAAATCACATCATTTGAGTTAGTAAGTGTCTGGTTTTTGTGTGTTACCTTAGTTGATAGCTCACATTTGTCAAAAACTAATAAGTTCGTTTTGCTTATGTTTAATTTTAAGTTATTATTTGTAAACCACACATCATACTTATTTAAGATTTCTTCTGCCGCTTGTGTAATTTGTGACAGTAAATTTCGTCTTATTGTGCAGGAAGTGTCATGCGCAAAGAGAACCGTGAGATCATCACATACTCCTGGGAAATCATTAATATACAACAGGAATAGAAGGGGCTCAGAACTGATCCCTGTGGAACGCCAAAGTTTACCTCTCCCCATTCTGATCTTATTTTCTTTCCATTGCCATCTTCGGTCACGATACATTGTCGTCTTCCAGTAAGGTATGACCTTATCCAGTCAATCGTCAAGCCCCTAAAACCCATACGGCTCATCTTCAGGCATAGAATATCAAAATGCACACAGTCGAACGCTTGTCTGTTTAGTACATTGTATTTTTGCAAGAAGTGCGATATTCTTTGGTACACTAGTTTTTCTATTATTTTGGATAGATTGAATATTAATGCTATCGGTCGGTAGTTTCCAAAATCCGACCTACATCCCTTCTTGTATACAGGTTTTATGAGAGTGTATTTCAGTCTGTCTGGAAATTTACCCAATTGCAGTGATAAATTGATCACATAGCTGAGCGGGGGTGCTAAACTGTCCGCACAGTATTTAAGGACCGCGGTAGGTATCTCATCATTTCCCACAGCTACCGTGTTTCTCAAAAAGTTTATTATGTCTACTACCTCAGCAGGATGTGTTGGATGATAATAGGTTTCCATTACTTTGGTGATATTTTCTGAAGGTTGAAAGACGTCGCGTGTAATTTCTTCACAAGCTTCGATATAGTGCTTATTCATGGCATTCAATATTTCAAGGGCATTACTGTAGTTTTTGTTAAGATCACTAATGTCAAAGTTATTTTTCTTTTTTCCACCTTGTATACTTTTAATGGCTGCCCATGCTGCCTTAGTTTTATTATTTGAATTCTGTATTTGCCGTGAATATGTATCCTTTTTAGAAACATCGACTTCGGTTTTTAGTTGTTTGCAAAATTCCTTATAAATTTCTATTGGAACTCTTCCATTCAGCATCCCCACGTACAGTTGGCATTTTAAGTCCGACATTTGTCTAATTTTATCAGTAAGCCACGGCTTTTGGGTAGATTGGTTCAATATTACAGTTTTTGGTTTTATATTGGAGTCTATGGCTAGGGAAACAATGTCTAGGAAATTATTATAACAGTCATCCACATCATGAGAGCTGAAAACTCGTTCCCAGTTTTGATTGGATAATTCTTCTTTTATTTCATGCATTTTAAATGGTGTAAATATCTTTCTTTGTATTTTTATAGGACGACTAACATTATCAGAAACATCAAAAGTAAACTTTTGGCCATGATGATCGGATAATGCTGATGGAATGACATCACCACTTACGTCTTCTATGTTGACAAATATGTTATCAGTGATACTTTGTGTTGTTGTCGTGACTCTAGTAGGATTAGTTATTGTTTGACGTAAGTTGTATGTTTTAAGGAAATCTATAAATAAAGCTGAATGATATTTGTCATTATTTAGGTCGATGTTATAATCCCCACATAATAGAATTTTGAAATCTTTGGTAAGACTTCAATTCTCCTAAGATTGTTTCCAAGACATCAAAAAATACATCCATATTTCCTGCAGGCGACCGGTATATATTTATGACAACAATCCTGAATTTTCTAATGGCTACTGCACTACATTCTATTGATAATTCTCGACTTTTTTGTTTCAGTTGCTGTAAATCGACGAACTCCAGACCCTCCCTTACAAAGATGCAAGAATCGCCATGCTGGTACTGTCTCCTGGAGAACCTAGATGCCAAAATAAACCCATTCAGGTGAATGCATTCATTCGCTTCTAGCCTCAGATAATGCTATTACATCTACTGGTGCACCAATTGTATCAATAAATATTTCTAAATCATCAATTTTGTTACGTAAACTACGAATGTTCTGATGAATCACAGTAAATTTTCCAGTTGTTACAGGTTTGCTACATTTCGCTATGTGACTACGGTGGTTTGGATCGATTTCTGAAAATTTCTTGTATGATATGGTCGTACAATCGCATTTAAGGGCCATAATTCAGGATTCAACAGTGTTTCGTAATAGTCTTCATTCGCTGAAATTTTAAAAGCAGCAATGTTTTGGTTTTTAATTTGCACTTTATAACAGTTATTGGCTTGTATCTGGTTGTCACTCAAATACTGTTTCACATCATCTATGGCGGTATCTTTTGCTAATTGTGATACAAAAATCCATTTTTGATTATCTGCAGCTACTATTCTTGTATTTAGTCGTTTCCTCTGATTGTTTTTGTTTTATTTGTATTGAGTAAAGTACTTGTTGATGGTTTTTCTGTAGTTGTGGTTTTATCGTCCTGCAGACTCGCTCCGTTTTTTTTGGGAGTCGAGTTTTTCTTAAAAGTTTGTTTATGTTTTTTTCCTTGAATAGTTGAAACTGTCTCTGCATACGACTTCGATTCAAGAGGGGCCTCTGTCGCTTTGGATCTAGTGACACGACCTAGCTTTTCCTCTTCGTTGATAGATGTCACTAGTTGTGAGTCATTTGTAGTTGGTTTTAATATTTGATTATTGTTTGCATGCTTATTGGTTTCACATAGGCTTAATTTTATCTCACACAGGGCTAACTTTATTACGTCTAATTCTTTGGTAAAACTTTCTTTCATTTCACTTACTTTTACTTCCAGATCTTCTTTCTTCTGTTCTTCATTATAACCGTCTGTCTCATCTTTACTTTCTTCATTTATTTAATAAGCCGCATTGAGTATATCATATTCTTCAGTTGCATATTCTGCTAAGGACTTTTCCATAATTTTACCATTAATATTAGATATTCTTGTTTTCAATGCTTTTATTTCATTTTCCTTTTGTTGACATTTTACACATTCAGAGGTTATGTTTTTGCAGCATATGATTTTTCCATTAATATCGACGAACATTCCGTGAACCTTTATTATGCAATCAATATGGTAATTCTTCCTACATTCCCCACAAGAAATATAACTTTTCGCACTCAATGAACACTGATTACACTTCATTTCATTTGACTGTCTTGTACGGCCCGCCATAGCACTCTCTCTCATTAGAACAAACTTCTAAAAATTGTGTGAATTTCTCATACCACCACCAAAGTACCATTTTCTCAGGAAAACATAATAACTGCTGATAAAAGTGTTGGTGTCTATAGTGCATCGAATTCAGAATATATTCTTGTCAATACATCAGAGATAGTTGAAGAGTTTAGTGAAACGGAAAATCTTATTCAAGATTAAAGTATTTACAATGACAATGCAGAACTTTTTGATTCTAGCCTGAAATAAAGAAGATGCTTAACATCGTTAAGAGCTGCCTTTTCAACTACCAAATTGATTACTATTGTTTACTCCCTTCACACCTCTCTCCAGACTATCTTGAATCAGAAATTTATAGCGAATATTTCTCAATGAAAGAATGTTGGGAATAACCTTTTGAGAGTTTGGTGTTCGAACCATGAACTGCAACTCCCACTCACACCCTACAAAAGATTCGCTTTAAAATTTTAGTTCACCAGGACTCTATTTCTGGCTGCATAGAAATATCTCTTTAAATGATCATCCACGATCTAACTTGATCGGCGTGAGTCTGTTGGGTTAATTCCACTCGTTTTAGTTTAGTGACTTAAAATAGTTCACTATCCAGTTAAGTCACTCTCTCTGAATGAATATATGTAATATACTTAAACGGTTTTGGCTACTACACTAAAGTATAAGTAGGTAACTAATTCCGATAAGCATGCCAAACAAAACTGCAAACAACGGGCCATATACGAACCGAAAAATTAAGCAAATTAATATAAAAAGTAATAATTTAATTAGGCATATTCACAAAATTATGTATAAAGTAAGTACGCCATTACTAAAATTGATCAACAAATATTTAGCGATACCTACTGTTGTAATTTTTATTATTAAGCATACTCAATAAATAGCTATAAATTCACCACAGTTATTTAATTGGTATGCAGATTATCACTTTCTATAAAGCATAATACAGCGGAGATGAGCTGATTGATTATCATCAAGATAATACTGGTGCAATACGATACATTGATTTGAATATAATGTCCGGTTTAAAATCACTATATTAGCATTTGGGTTTCCTCGTTACACATCGAGGCGAACTTTAGACACGACAAAAGAGAAAATGTTGATACTGACGTGGAGATTTTATCTTATGTAAAATTATTGTTGGAAAAACCCGGAAAAATTAGATATTACTATGAAGTAGTAGACAGGCTTTGTCAATGTAAACGTCGATTCACTGTGAACCGGTCAATCACTTGTGCAGAGATGTATGAAATGTTGCTTTGAATGTTTGAAGCAGGTTTTGATGTAGGTTAAAAATATTGGTAAAAATTCGAATGTGATTTCTTATTATATTCACAGTTCTGTACGCTGTGCGCACTAATTTATATTTGTTTTTTATTTGGTTGTATTTATTTATATTTTTGTGTTGAGTACCTCTACATAATAAATATAACATGTAATCAATGTATACCGATCATTTAGAGGAACTAACAACAAGTCGAACTAGAAAAGACATAGATCTAGAATGAGCGGTTGTAAAATACGTTAATTCCGTATATGTTTTACAACCGCCCCACTCTACATCTACATATGTCTTTTCTAGATCGACTTATTTTCACTAACTGATCTGTATAATTCTTGTCAACAGAGTTTATTTATGTTCAGAATAGCAAGCAAAAATTCGACTATATATATCATATAGGGAACATTTTCGGAACAATTTTTATAACAACGGAATCATACCTAAATGTCACTCATGTTATTTCACCAAAATGAGTAAATCCATTGTTTAATGGATGGTTTATAAGAAAAAATAGACTGAATTTATAAACTATATACACTATAGATCTGTTCCTCTAATAATAGTTAACTCACTGAAAAAAATTTCTATGCGAATTTACAACGATAATCGCGGGCAACTTTGTTACCCATGATTATCATAGTAAAATTACTATCTGATGTAATTTTTCTATTCCATTAGTAAATAACCAAGCGGAATATGCGATTTTACAAATCATGACTTTAGTTACACAGTTTGTATTTGTAACATTACAAATCATGCTAGTATATTAATTAAATAGTGGTGTAATGTTACAAATACTCACTCAATTAAGCAGTATATATGTACCTATATTTATGCAAAAATGCTAGTTACTATTCCAGTATAAATAATAAATTACATCTACATATATGCATGTGTCTATAGTTCGATATTCTGTGATGCTAATAAATCTAAAAGCAACAGCATTTTCATTAATTATATCAATATATTATTATAAAATCAAAAACTTTCTAAGATGACGATACATCCATTTATGCCTCCTTCTAATTCATATAACACAACTGCACACATGGACGCTAGTATCTAGAGTGCATTTGTATTGCAGTGTACCCAATATCCACCTCGCAGCTGATGCCTTGCATGTTTCTGCTCGACTTGCATTTTTTACAACCGCGGGCAAAAATAAAATAATAAATTTACAATTACTGTTTGGAGATTTACAATGTATATCAGGGTGATAAAGCAAACTAAACAGTAAGATTCACTACACCTTTGTAATGCACAAAGTAATACTGTGTTGTTACATATAACGTTGTCGTAATACTACATATTTTACGTTTTTTTGTCAACCCATTGTAATTTAACAGTGAATATATATGCACATATATCTTCATGTTATTATTTTGTACGACTATTTTCACTGTAATGTTAGGATGTTTATCTATGTAATTTTACTTCTATTTTTTACAGTGTAGTCAAAACAAATTATTTACAAGTTTGCGTGTACGACTAGTATTCAACACCGCATTTGATTTCTACAAGCCGGCACCTACTATCGTATTTTTTGGAATACACCTAGGAACGTCTAGATGAATATTCGACCAGTCAGTTCCTTCTTTTTTTTTGTCTGGAGACGATTTAATTACTTACTTCCATATTATAAAGTCTGACAGGTTAGTTTTATGTACGAGTATAACCGGCATTAAGAAAAGCTAGCACACAAATAGATAAACGAGAGGAAAAAGATAAAACAACTAATACAACCGATTTAGACCATATCTACAGCAAACAAAATAAATATACTATACCTACACATAAACCACAGTAACAGTAACGAGCAAGGAAAACTACTACATCAGAAATCCAATTTAAGGAAAATGAAGTGATAGAAGAATAAATACCAGAAACGATCATCGAAGTGAAAAATAATAATGTGACAAGTTCTGATGAAACAAAAGCAAAAATTATTAAATATAACAGAAACAAACCAGCAGTATAATACACAATACTAATAAAACTAATCAATAATACAATGATATCGTACGTATAAAAGGACCAATCACAGTACCGATATATAAGAAAAGAAAAAAATATCTCCAGAGAGCAAAATACTAGAAAGCAATCTGCAAAGACAGATAAGCAATTTTCTACTGTATAACAACATACTATACAATAAAGAATATGCTTTTCAGAAAAACTTCGACGTCATGTCAGCTGGAAATGATGTAGGAGTATGAAATATGTAAGTAAAAATAAAATTAGAATCAAGAACATGGTACCGTACTTAGAAAACTTTCGATTCGATATCGAAGAAACACTAATAAAAATTAAAACAAAAACAAAAGCCCATATATATACTTATATTAATACTTAAGGCAATAACATACCTTTTATTTATAGAGAGAAATTTACACATATACAGATGACATACAGGGTCCGGCAACGAAGCGGGGACGGAAGATTACACGCTTATTTGAAAGTTTGTCAAATATTTAGTCATCGGATATTCTTCCGCACCATCAAGTGCACGTTTTAAAAATATTTTGTTTTATACAGGGTGTTCCAGATGGAAATGCCAGACTAAAGTTGCATCTTTTTAAATGGAACACCCTGTATATTAATAGAGAAAATGATCCGCGCTTGAAAGCTGGTTACAACAATATAATGTTGTATACGTCTAAAGTTTATAGTTTCTGTGTAAACAATGATTTTACTTGATAAATTGATACATTTCAGTAGGCAGTAGGTTCTGCATAGGGAAAAACAAAAAATTCGAAACCAACAGAGTACAAAATTTTTTACTAGTATGAACTATCGTTACTATGTGAAATAAATTCTGCAACTGCTCGCTTTATACAGGGTGTTCACAATTTTGCAAAAACGAAGAAATCTCGAAATGTTTAAATGGAACACCCTGTATATTTTTTGTTCACTGGAAAGCCCTTTTACTACGCTTTCTATTGATACCTCATTTGATGCACCTAGGATAGATCATTTTTTAATTATTTCTTTTTAAAGTTGAATTAATGAGAAATGCTTGTATTTTTAGTAGCTAATTTTCATTTCAAACCTACTGTAAGATCGGATATTCAACAAATAATCCATAAATAGGCTATAACAAGAAGAAACTCCATTTAGTATGAGAAACAATTGATTTTCACTCAGCGGCAATACAAAGTAGAGATGTCAGTTTTAAGCTTGTATACTAATAACCAAGTTGTACAAAATTTCATTTTGTGTTATACAGTATTTCGTTCAATCTTTAAAAGAAATTGTTATAATGACTACTTTTAGAAGATACTCAACAAACCCAAGCTCCTACCTTCAATAACTGTTACCTTTGAAATACAATCTATACTTACATCTCTCCACATACAGAACATTTAGAGCAACTAAGGCCAGCTAGAAAAAAGATAGATCTAGAGTGAAACGGTTGTAAAACATATACGGAATAGCACGCTCGCCAATGCGTTAATTCCGTATATGTTTTACAACCGCCCCACTCTACATCTATCTCTTTTCTAGCTAGCCTTACTCGCTCTAGATGTTCTGTATGTGGATTTTCCTATATTATTAATAATACGACCAGTTCGGTTTGTTTATTGATTACCGGTTTATTTGTTTCTTCCTTCTTGTAGGTTACACCATCAGTTTCTATAAATTTCTCTAATAATCTTTCAAATGCTTCCGGTCCTCTTTCAAGGTTTAGAAATCTCTCTGCATATATCCTCCACTTGCTAGGAGACAATTTCTTGTACACTCCTCAAGAATAAATATCATATTTACCATTTCTTGAGTAAAGAAAATTAGTCAATATAACAACTGCTTTTAAAGATTGAACGAAATATTGTATAACACAAAACGAAATTTTCTATAACTTGGTTATTAAGTATACAAGCTTAAAACACCAGATAACTTGATCAGCAGTGAATCTATTGAAAATGCTATATTACTTTATATTAATTTAATGTTTGCTTTCACAGCTGAGTGAAAATCAATTGTTTCTCATATTAAATGGAGTTTCTTCTTGTTATAGACCATTTATGGATTATTTGTTGAATATCCAATCTTACAGTAGGTTTGAAGTGCAAATTAGCTACTAAAAATACAAGCATTTCTGATTAATTCAACTTTAAGAAGAAATAATTAGAAAATGATCTATCCTAGGTGTATCAAATGAGGTATCAATAGAAAGCGTAGTAAAAGGGCTTTCCAATTAGTTGAAAATATACAGGGTGTTCCATTTAAAAATTTCGAGATTTCTTCGATTTTGCAAAACTGTAAACACCCTGTATAAAGCGAGCAGTTGCAGAATTTATTTCACATAGTAACGACAGTCCATACTAGTAAAAAATATTCTACTCTGTTGGTTTCGAATTTTTTGTTTTTCCCTATGCAGAATAGCCTACTGAAATGTATCAATTTATCAAGCAAAATCATTGTTTACACAGAAACTATCAACTTTAGACCTATACAATATTATATTGTTGTACCCAGCTTTCAAGCGCGGATCATTTTCTCTATTAATATACAGGATGTTCCATTTAAAAAAATGCAACTTTAGTCTGGCATTTCCATCTGGAACACCCTGTATAAAACAAAATATTTTTAAAACGTGCACTTGATGGTGCGGAAGAATATCCGATAACTAAATATTTGACAAACTTTCAAATAAGCGTGTAATCTTCCGTCCCCGCTTCGTTGCCGGACCCTGTGTGTAAGTACATGCATATACTAATATACTTAAAGTCAGCCGAACAGCCACACAAATGATAACACAATTATCCACAACCCCAGATTTCAAATACAATAAATCAAATACTTTACAATACAAAACAATTTAAAATGTAATTAACTCATGAACTATGTAGCAAATAAAACTCTAAAAGGAATAAAAAACATACGAAATATGATACCAAAATATCTGAGAAAATCAATTTCATGCAATTTTTACATACGTCAAGCATAAATTATCTGATGAACTTATAGAGCAACACAACTAATACAAAACTAGTGACAACAAAGCAAAATAATTTTACTTGTGTTGTCATTGGAGAAAAGAACTGCAACAACAAAAATATACATATAAATTCAAAATTACTGTACCTAGTAAAAATAGTATCTAATTTTATCTTTCAAATGTAACCTGTCAGTCTTTTGTTTCCAAAAATATTTTATGAAATGTTTTGCATATATGTACATATACATATCTTTAAATTTCAAATTTAACAAAACTGATTTGCAACTTTTCGAGAAGTGTCTTTGTAAAAAATTAACTTAATTGTGTAAGTTTATTACATGAATGTATGTATCACTTGGCTTAAGAAGTTATCAGGTTTATTATATCTGTACTTAGGTCTGAAGAAGTATATAGTCTTCGAAACGTCACGTAGAAAACTGCTGTCTTTCTTTTAAAATACCAAATGATAAAACCCATTTTATGTGTTATTTATAGTCGAATCTCCAACAATAGAACAGTTAGTGTCAAAAGTGTTCCAAGTTTCAAAAGCTATAAAAGAACTGGTTCGTTAGAACTTTTCGATGTTTCTGAAACTCTACAATTTTGAAAACTTGTAGTTACGGATAGCCATCTGGTCTCATTGCCGAAACTATTTACACTTTTGTATCACTTTCGGTTTACCGGAAGTTTACGTCAACTTTCTTAATTTAAATAGCATTGTGTATTTTTATTCGTTTTTTAGATTGCTCATACAATTCTGTATCAAAACGTATTAAGGTACCCTATATCCAACATCAGTTATTTTTTAGTTATTCAATTTTTTTCAAATATACGGCCAACTGCAACGTTGTTAAAAATTCTCTATTTCTGAAAACATTGCAGGTGAAGACTTGATATGTCACATATTATTAGCTGAAATACAGCGCATCAAATCTACGCCTTCAAAATTATGTCTATATATACAGGACCGTACAAAATTAAGTTCATATCGATGAAAGTCACTTTTTTAAAATGAAACACCTATATATTATTGCATGTTTGAATACATTTAATAATTCTCCGTCATTCATTATTAGACATATTAGCTTGTACCTTTTACGGTTTTCGAGTTATAAATGTTTTTCTTGTGAAGCATATTCACAATTCTACTACATTCTCCAGGAATGGAAAATAAATCTACAGGAATGGAAAATAAATCTAAAATGTCGTTTCTTTTCTGTAATCCATTTCATTTGTTATTTTGCTTCACACATATAATCTATGTGTATTTATAGTACAAATGTAATATCAATTATTTGGGAACCGGATAATTCCCCGAAATTAGTTCACCGACGGAAAATTCCCCGGCTACAATTCACCGACAAACAATTTCCTGACAGGAACATTTCCCGATAGGAAAAGTTTCCATCAAACAATTCACTAAATGGAAAATTCCCCGACAATAACAAATTTCTCTTCCCACTTTATCTCGGCTTAGAACGAGCAGCATTACACTGGCGTGTTTAGAATTATTTAGTTGGTTTTTCTATAATAGAAGTTTTTTGCCCTCTTTTTTTGTTTTTTATATAATAGTAATAACAACAACAATAATCGAAAAAGATTTTCCCTTATGTACAAGGACTACTACTTTTTATTGTCTTTAATAAATAAGGTTGGGGCTATACCACGCAAGTAATCGAAAAGATTAAAAAAATACCAATCTCTTTAAATAAAATATAAGTAACGTATTGCACCTGTAGCAGTGAGGTCATCTTAAGATCAGCATTAAATCATAATTCTAAGAATTTTACTAGAATATACATAGGTTTTGTTTAGTTAAGATATTTTTATAATATAAAAACTGTGTAATAAGAAATTAAGATCAGTCGGGGAATTTTCCATTCGGTGAATTGTTTGCCGAGAAATTTTCCTTTCGGGGAATTTTCCGTCGGTGAATTGTTTTCGGGGAATTTTCCTAGATCCGTTTTAAAGCCCTAGATTTGTTGTGCTGTATTTCAGCTAGTACCATATCAAATATCAAGAATTTATCTGCAATGGTTTCAGAAATACAGAATTTTTAACATAACGTCGCGTTGGCCCTATTTTTGAAAAAAAAAATATAGCTACTATGTTATTTAAGTTAAGAAAGTTGACGCAAACTTTCCGTAAACCGGAAGTTATACAAAAGCGTAAATAATTTCGCCAATGAGACCAGATGACACTATCGGTAATTACAAGTTTTCAGAATTGTTGGATTTCAGGAACATTGAAATGTTCTAACTAACCTATTCCGTGAATAACTCTGTATAGGTATACAAATAACTTCTCCTTCCGCCGTCCTGCCTCCCCCCATACAATACAATAAGTATACTAAAGCAAATAAAAAATTTTAATTACCTTTAATGTAGAAACATACTCAAAAAATTGATTAACCAATGACATGAATGAAAGAAAGAAGTTGAAAAGAAAGAAAAAGAACTAGCATGCGAAAGGAAAAACACCAACAGCGCTCTCGATACCAATAACCCGGGTCAGGGTGTGGTACACCGCAATCAACCGTGATGAGAACAGAAAACCGGAAACGGACAGTAGAACACAGACATACATACATACATTATGTATTTATCTTATATGTTTACACCCTAGTTTAACTGTCACTAATTATTTTTCTATTTTTATTTAGTTTGCGAAATACAAATACAATCTGAATAATTTCTAATTTTTATACACTCAGTATGCTCCGCAATTATTGTAGTGTAACTGCATTGCATTTCGTAAATTGTTGGAAGATCTATCAAGGTAAACAAAGAAATCTAAGGATAAATATTTGTATCTACATAAGCTCGTAGCAAGTTATCGCATGATTATTATGATACAATTTTAACGTTTCCTTTGTTTGTGACTATTATTTTTAACTGAATAATCACAGTCTATTGTTCTAAATATGTAAATAATAAATACAGGTAGTACGTAAGAGAAATTTTTATTTTGTGCTGTATAAAATAAACGGTACCGTTATAAATATCAAAAATTTAAGAATTGAAGTACAGAGGAAAAGATTGATTGATGTATACTTAATTTAATTTTTTTGTTTTAAATGCTTGTTTGTTTTATCAACTTGGTCAATGTTGAAATAGGAACATCATTCCAACACCTGCTCAAGAGATGTTGTAACACATGAGAAGTAATTAATACGACGGGAACAATAACATGCTTTCCCATCAAGAACAGACAATGAGCTAATGAAGCGACAATCGGCAGTCGAATCCATGTAAATAGCCAGCAATCCTTTCTTAAATTTGCCAAGTTGTTCCGAAGCATAGTGTACGTGTGAGTTTGTGCGAGTATAAAGATCGTAGTTACCTTGAGCAATCATTAAAGATGTTGTGTTCTGTATCTACAAAAATTAGCCAACATTCTTCGATTCGTCAACATTTTCAGCCAACAAGATGCTGAAATACAAAATGCAGTTGAATAGCAATTTGAAGCAGTTTTCAAACGAGGTGTTACTCGCATGTTGTCATTTAAAAAAAACAACTTCTCAAGCACTTTGCTCTAAGTCTATGTTCTAGTTCTTAATTTAATTGTTTTCTATCACTCTATAAACAATATACTGTGATAATCCAATAATTTTCAATTACGTACATACAGGATGAGGCATTAGTGCATTATATACAAAAATCATAGATAGTCTTAAACTACATGTTTTAAAGAAATACAAATCTATTAGTGGAAGAATGGCTACAACGTTGTTTCATCTTTTTGGTGGACATTTTGAACATTTATTGTGAAATCCGTTATATCCCAAATATTTGATTTAACTAATTAAATATTAATTACCGGTATAAGATTAACATTTTGTAGTAGTGTTGTATTTAATAAGTTTATCCTAATATATGATTTAATGGCCTTTTACTATCATTTCTTCATGGCTAATTTGATATCTTATTATTTTGAAAAAGCTCACCTTTCATTAAGAAAATATTAAATATCCACAGAAATTAACGATTTTAAATGTAGGTAGTGGTTAATAAAAATGAAAGTGCATACAGCGTCCTTCCCTTTCTTAATATAAAATACAGGGTGTTCCATTTAAATAAGATGCGAAAATAATGCATTTGCGTTTTCAATCGCTCTATACACAGTTTTCGCAATATTGGTAAAATATCTCTTTGCTATGAAACTGTAACAATATAAAAAAGTCATTCCAGTACAAAAAGAACTTCAAGTTGTTTCGTGTGGAATACGCAAGACGTTGAACACGCAATGATTTTTAGACAAAATTGACCATAACTTCTGAAATACTCGGTATAACTCAATGAAACTTGATATCAAACGAATGAGGAAGATATGCTTAATCTAAATATGAAATAATATATAGGGTGTCTCATTTAAGAAATTGTATGTTTGGTTCACCCTGGCAATATGAAACATCCTGTATATACGAAAATAATTTTAAAATATGTAGCTTAAGACTGTCTATGATTTTTGTACAAAATGTTTTGTGATATCTTTAATATTAATGGATATATTGAGCTTTGACGCACTAATGCCTCACCCTGTATATATTTAAATTAGACTGATATTTGGTTGTGTCAAAAGTAATCACAATTAAATCTTACATGGTTTACAATTCGTTCATCTGGAACATAGTTACTGTATCACCAACTATCTGCCTATACCATTTACAACCGCTTTTTCGTTTGCATTTTAAGAAAATATGGCGTTCCTTTGAACAACGTAGGTTTGAGTACGATTGTCGCTGTTATTACAAAGAAAGTCTTCTTTCATTAATTGTGTGAATGGTAACGTTTTTCTAAAGTTATTACGAAAAAAGACAATACTATGAATTGGAAATCAATGACAATTCTCCAGATGTTTTATAAGAAAAAAAAGGTCCAACCGAATAATCTCCAAATGTTATTTAATTCCCTCAAAATTGTTAGCATACGTATCTGTAAGATTCAGTGCAGCAAGAACAGAAAGGAAAACAAATTGAATATTTATTAAAGCTATAGTTATAGAATATGGAAAAGTTGAATAACAGTTTTAGTGATAAAATTTTGTTGGAACTGGAAAATTCGTGGTGAAAAATCAAAGACATATAATTAACCTCATACTTTTCTTTTTGCAAAACAGTTTAAAAAGACACTTTCAGAGCTTGTACTTCCGCGAACGTGTTGAAGATAAGAGGTGTGCGTACATACATATTTTGTCAGATTATTGCACATAGATTTAACAAACTATCTACTACGTACTACTGATATTTATAGTATGTAAGGTACATCTTGTAATATATTGCTAAACAAATTAGTATTTTAACTTTTTTAGTAAACAAGATACATTAATAAATAAATTTCGAAAATGATAGAGATTCGCACGTTTTCAAACATATTTCATTTTAATGAGACAAGCACATTTGTCGCACTACAAATGCAATGTTAAAAGTTGTTACATATACATGTACCTACTAATAAGTTTTGGTTTCAAAACGCAATACTTTTTTTTTTTGTACATCCTAGACTTATTTTTAGTTAGATTTACATTGGTAAGTTTAATTATGTCAGAAGTTTAAACATTTACACTACAGACGCATGCAAAAGGTTAAGCATATTTACATATACTTTTTTTATTTTCCAATTTTGTATAAAGGTGTAATTTTAAACAGCTAGTGAGATGTTACATGTGCATAGATAGTTCGCATGTTTTATTTTAAAAAATCCAATTTGAAAAAACTTTGCGGATACTTTAAGTTAAGAATAAAAATAGATTTTCTTATACGTTTATATAACAATTTCGCAATATCAACCTATGTTTTCCAACTGAACATTTGGATATTCGTGAGCACATTAAGCCAGAGTTATTATTAGATCTACCTATCAGCGAAGAAGAAAGCGAGGTAGCATGTCGACATAAGCTATCAAACGAAAATTCGTCGTTCGGAATTTGAATGAAACAATATCGGACGGGATGCATGATATTCATAATTTTCAGTTACTGATATGAATATAAATTAGTTAAGTGCTATCTACGTCAATAGATTTTCATTATCATCAGACGCACGACGTACTCGCATTACAAATAAGTGGCAAATCAAACTGAGATTACTAGGAAATCTCCTAATATAACACGTTTCGCTGAATACTTATTATTTTGCAATTGTCAATTACAAGAGAAATAATAAGTACAACTTATTAAATTATAGAACCAAACAGAAAATCATTAGTCAGATTCATCTACATGAATATATGTTACATATATTACCTCTATGTTGTTTCGAAGGATATGTTATCGTACACATTTTCATTTAAATTTTACATTTGACTAAAAATTTTAATTTAACTGTAAGTTATCAAAATTGGAATTCCATTAATTCTAATTATAAATATATGTTAAAATTCTAGATTTAGTGCTGACGATGGGTTTACGCCGAAACATGTTCACTGTTTAAACTAAAAATAAGAACAATAATTATTTATTCGTCACTACAACACCTGGTAATATGAATTACAATTCTACTCAATTAAATTATTTATTGAACTATTTTAAAAATAAACCAGCAACGAGCTTTTTTTCGTGCTTTTTGCTTAGATATTACTTTTACTACGTATTCTTCCCACTGCTCTTTATTTATTTCTAGTTGATTCTCCGGTAAAAACGTTAAAGTTCCATCCACTATCATTCTAAAAAATACATATGTCCTAACTAAGAAAATCCGCAATCCTTATTAAAAAGATGCTAATACCTACAAGCTATATGGGTACGTTTTCTGCTTTTATATTTCCGAAAGAGGACTTTAGCTGGTACATATTTCGGGCGCATTTGCTCATCCTTGCGCACAATTGCTGTTAGATCAATTTCTTAAGTTATTGTAAATATTCTTGGAATGTTGCTTTTCGTATTTGAGACATTGATTTTGATGTAGTTACCAGAATCTTTAAAAATTTTCGTAAGCATATATACTTACTTGTTCATTTTCTCGATAAATACCTGCAATTTCAACTACAAATACATCGTTTATTGTATAATACATATGTGACTCCGTTGATTTATTTGGCATTCAAATAGTAACGGTAATTTTCAATGGCAATTCTACAATACCTTACATTAGATTTATATAGAAAGTAAAGGTGATGCAATTATGTTACTATTTATATTTTATTTCCTGACATATTGAGATCTATAATATATAGCGATAGTTTTAATATAATTTTGCTCTTATTAATGATTCCTATATTTTGATAATATTTGTTAATTATTAATGACTACTTGTTTCACGGAGGAAGTTCCAAACAAAAACATTTGATCGTGTTCTGCAATACACTAATTCATAGCTTATTGCTTTATTGAGCTAAAACTAGATATATATCAGGAAATAAAAAGATCACTGCTTAAAAGTAATAATATATCTACATTAATTGTTATTTGATTTGTACTTTACGTAAATAAATTATAACAACTATCGAATAAAACACGTTACAAAATGCTATTATTTGCATATAACGTGTTTCAACGTTATTCATGTTCAGTACAAACATGTTACTAATTTTGCAACTACTTTCGTAAATAATTCCATAGTTTGTTGTTGTTTTGTTTATGTTTTGTCGTTTTATTTTATCTGTACACATTACTATTAAATCAAAAGTAAATAAAAATGTGATAAAACAGTTTTATAGTGATGAAGAGACAGTAGGTTTTTTTTTTACTTTAGTGGTGACATTAAGGTTGGCAATATTGATTATTGCCGCCCCAAAAACAAGCCAAGCTCATGAATTCATTTTATCGACGAGTTTATTGACAATTTTCTTCAATTTATCACCACTTCCTGCACGAATTCTATTCAGAAAACGTTAAAAATTATAATTTAAGAAAGCGTCTGGAGGGTGAACTTTAAATACACATAAAAGAATAATCAACTTTATCACAATATACACAAATAGACAAATGTTTGCTTATATTTACAAGCGTATCTACTAAAACTGCTCCAATAGTCACTGAACAGGTTGTTCAATAACCTTATTTTTGCAAATTTAACCTTGATTGCTAAACCATGGCCAACTACTATTGGCTATTATCCAATTATTATGCGTTAAAACAATAAGAAAACGTTATTATGACATACAAATAATAAAATGCTATAACAAGACACTGTAACTTTAACATAAATTATTGATATATACCTAAACATATTGTCATATACCCAAGTGAGTATTTAAGAGTATAAAAAGAGAAACGATGATGAAAAAATTAACTTGATAGATCAATTCGAAACAAAATTCAATTATTATCCTAAAAACTACAATTACAGGTCGACCAGAATGGCGTGGGAGTGATCTATTGTTAATGTAACAATATACAAGCGTAAATGACCGCTCTCGTCTTATGTACCCCCAACGCATGGGCCATTAGATCCGCCTGTTACATCAGTGGGCCAATCACAGCTGAGTGCTGCAACCTCATTTATCCAACCTCTCTGACTTAAGCGCAACTGCCACGGGATTCTGGTCGAGCTATAAACATAGACGATTTACTAGAAGCATTTTATAACAGAATAACCTATCCTATACACAGTATAAGTATTTCCAGTAGCGACACTTAGAAAATGATCTTACCCGCATGCGCGTCAAAATACAGCCAGCAAAATGGCGATTAACCGACATTTAACGTACATTAGAGAGAAATGTCAATATGACATATGTGTCGATTCATACTGACGTTACTCATGACGTAAGGTATGTATTTAGTTTTGGTTATCTGGTTGAAAATCTATAACGTTTGTAGGTGCAGTGTGAAGTAAAAAGTAATATTTTAAAATCATATACTATAAGCTTTTATTAACTATTGTTTAGCATTTAAATACATTATATTATATTTCATTTTTCGTTTTTTTACCCCATTAATACAGCCATAAATACAGCCACCAACATGGCGCTAGGTCATTCAATATGTTACCATTGCTCTTATGAGAAGTGTCGCTACTGCTTATAATACTTATACTGTGTCCTATATATCTGCTATATATAATCTAAAACTGTATCCTACATATCCGTGTGATATTGACAATGGTTTAACAAGAACCGCATCAGTAGTGCAAGTACATATAACAGAATGGTAAATCAGAATTATTAAATAGTTCACAAAAATGCTGTCAAAATGAGCGAAACTGTTGAAACTACTTCTTTGTGCGGCTGTAGGAGCTTCTCATGACGTAGCACTTATTGACATTATCTACTTCATGTTGTGCCGCTAATTATATCCAACAGCGAATAATCTAATCTAACGAAACTCGCTGAATATGAGATATGATAAGCGAAGAATATAAGATTGGCTCTTACTTTGGTAAATGGTTTACCCAGTTTACAAAACTTAAAGTAACATCAAATAAAACTCCAAAATATCTACATTATACAGTGGACTAGAAAACAACGTCTGATGAATCGCAGGATTTTAGAGTATGTTGTTTCCAAACCATACACAACATACATTCTTGAAATAATTCGTAAACTGTTAATAATAGCTTGAGTATCTTACAAGTTACCAGTACAATCCCACTAGGAATTTTACTGGTCTCTTCTTATATCTCTTCTTATATCTCTATATTATACGATCAAACTGTTTCGAGTTGGTAACGATGAAATTTAGTATGTATACGATATATAGTATTTATAATAGACTCGTGCTATTTGTTTCTTTAGCCAATAATTTTTAAAACTGATTTAAGGATTTATGCTATAAATAATATCCTTAAAAGGTTAGTATACAGGGCGGTTCACCGGGAACTGCCACGACCGATTGCGGGAAAACTATAGTAAGGAATGATCTGAAATTTTGGCACTATACTAAAGTCGAGGAGGGCCACTCGCCTAAAATATTTTCGAGATGGCGGCGCTTGGGGATATACAGGAAGTAGGCACCAACTTCGTTACTTTAAATAGAATATCCTGTATATTGACACGTTTTTAGATTCTACGTGAAATTCTAAACATATTTCGTGTATAATGTCATATACCTAAGTCTAACCCTTTTTGAGTTATTTACATTCTTATGCTAAATTTGACGTTTGCAGGCAGATAATCAATTGTACTTTTTTCCGTATAAGAATGAGTTTATTACATATTTTGAAGTAAGGTTTCTCAAGTATATGACCTAATTAAATACTATTTGTATAAAATTTTTACAATTATTCATACAGAGTCTTCAAAATATACGTCTGAAAATGAAATCGGAAAAATTACCGAAAGTCAATTTTTTTTAATGGAAAGTTGCAATTTTTATAATCTTATCTTATTCGGCATTAAAAATAAGGGTCACTTTGTATTAGTATGTCTATTATAAAAATGGATAGTTTTCGAAATACTGGTAAGTTAGTATTCTTATCTTCTACAATATATACTGTTTGCATTAGTTCTTTTTTTATTAGTTAGCCATGACAGCATTTATAAAATTATAAATTGTCAATTATCGAATAAAAGTCATTTACTTTATCGTAATTACAATAAGTCATGCAAGGGCACTTAAATTATACAAACGATGAATATTTAAAAAACGCATATAGATGAAACTTATGTTTCCATAGAATTCTAAGGATTGATGGTTTCGGTAGCCCTGATTCCAACGCTACTTGGCTTGTAGATATTGTCGTATATGCGGCAAAATATCCCAAAATTGCAATTTCATTGTTTGCGTTATTAATAACTAGTTTATTTCTCTGGATTTTTGCCTTCACAGATCCAAAGTTTCTGAAATTCTCTATAATACGTTTGACTGTATTGTGAGATGGTTTCCGTTTTTGCGGATATCGAGTTGCAAATATATTAATATATATATATAATTGCAAATATGTTCTTGAAATAACTTTGTTACATTCCCCATAAATAATAAATAAATTTAAATAATACACAAATTTGCTGTTATATTCTATGCAAAACAAACTAAATAAAGCTTCCGCTATTAACAATTTACTGTATATATTCTTAACAACAATCTTATATTTTCATTTATTATTTCATATTGGTAAATAAACGAATAGGTTAGTTAGGCAAAACCGGTTTGTTGTTCATGTCCTAGACGAAGTCAGCAATCTCCTTCCGCTTAAAAATATATTCATGTCTGGAAATTATATAATTATTAGCTATGTAAATCAAGAACACAATATGTTACGACGTAAAATATACGAATCTATATTTATCTGTGCATTATTTGACTAGTCGAAAAACAAGCAGACATACCTACTGCTCGCAATATCTTTCTCTGTTAATTTTAATCTGTGTTATCAGATACATATGTAAAACGATTAACAGAAAACATTGAAAAATTCCGAATTTGACTGCTAGATCATTATAAGGCAGTTAGAAAATAATGAAGAAAGAAGTTATTGGTATACAGGATTGATTGCTTTGATTTGATTATGTAATT
This sequence comes from Holotrichia oblita, assembly GCA_023690525.1. Classification (NCBI taxonomy): domain Eukaryota; kingdom Metazoa; phylum Arthropoda; class Insecta; order Coleoptera; family Scarabaeidae; genus Holotrichia; species Holotrichia oblita. The sequence continues at coordinate 61,342,664 of CM043018.1, forward strand.
TACTAATCTATGCGGTAATATTATCGGTATATATTTTGTGCTGATTTTAATAAAATATAGTTCCGTTGATAAAGATTTAAGAGGGTCGTCTACCAGCTGATTATTTTATAGCGGTGCCATCTACATAATTCTGTAAATCGTTTGCTTGATTTTATTTCAATATAATTTGAAAATTGGGCTTCATACACATATTTCCACAAATATTTTACATTTATATATGCAATTTTGTACATTAAGATTCGATGTTAACTTCAGAATCTCTATTCCTATTTACTTTGATACGGGAGTCGAGATTATTCCATTAATTTATAGATTTAATTACTGAAATTTGCTATGAGCTTTCAAAATACGTCTACGCAGGTGTGTATGAAGCCCGATTTTAAAGTACGTTTTAAATAAATTATAAAAACATTATATTATGAAAAATTGCAGTGGCAACATCGCCAACTCTTAATAAAATAATTCAACAATCTAACCTTGCAACGCCTGAAAGAAACTTATGAGAAAACTATTGGTGCTTTTTTTGTTAAACTTAATGATAACAGAGCAAATCTATGAAAATCCTCTTTACGAAAAAATGAAATTTCCAATTGTTACCAGAAAATAAAAACTGTATTTTTCTAAGGTCCTAAAGTTAAAGTAACTATCTCAGAATTATTACAATTTGTTTCTTTCACCATATCCTTGGAATGTACGTCAGTCTTATTGTGCATTTTTTACTTGTTTCGCTTCTTACTTATTGTTAGTGAGTCATATGCGTATTTCATGCCCAAATAACTCTATTTATTTTATTGGCCGCATGTAAATTATCTCCCATAATTTGCAGATAAATTTAATTATGGTTAAATGCCTCCCAGGTTATAGTAGTTTATTACTCGCGGGCACAGGTAGATTGTCACCCCAGCATTTCCAGGTATAATTTATAATACAATGTCATTTAGAAAGCCATTAGTCCTTAAACTGCCTTAAGTATTATAAACAATATGAGAGTGGGTGTTTACTATGGTTTAATAGCATTAGGGATCACCGATAGTAGTATAAATATATAATCGGCAAAATGCCCTTTTTAATTATTCTTCACATAGTTGTGCGGGTGAAGTGCTTAGTGAGAGAGGAAAACAATTGATGGTAGTAGACGGCTATAAATTTGCTTTTCAAAAATTGTTGAGTAACGGAAAAGTAAAAGATGGTGCTGCGCTTCAAGAAAAAGAGAGAAATCCCTGCTCAACAGGCAGACTATAAGTAACACACTGAAAAGTAAAGCTGCGGAGGAGATATGCACTACACCTAACAAAATTATACAGACAGAATTACGGAAAAATGACATTAACACAATCACGATCCAGAATATGCTCCTCGTTGGTTTCTACAACTGTTTAGTGTTCACAGTTTTTGGAATGGCAATTATATACCGTTGATTTTTTTTCTGTTGCCCGATAAGTCAAAACATTCGTATAAAACAGCACTTAGTTATTTGAAAGAAGAATGTACTAAAATCAATCCTTCATATCATCCAAAAATAATTACAGCGGATTTTGAGGTGACTATACAACGAAGTTTTGAGGAAGTTTCCCAACCGCAAAAATAAGAGGATGTCGGTTCCACTTAGGACAGTCATGGTACGGAGTATTTTTACATGAAACTATTCTTTTCATTTGCATGGCTATTGGAGTTTAATATTTTTGCTCTGCCATATCCACAGATATAGAAAAATACAGCAATATCATGTAATACCTGCATGTATATGTGTATAAGTTGACGATAATTATAACTGTTAGAAATAAGATAATTAGGAAAATAAGTATGTAGTGTTTCTTTTTATCTCTAATACAATCAGCTCAATAAAAATAAATCACAATGTGGGAGACAATTTACCTATCAGAAGGGAACATGTGTTGAATATTCGGGAGACAATTTACCGTTGTCCTTTTTCGGAGCAGGTATAGCGGTTAGTTTCGGGAGACAATTTACCTACACCGATTTTATTTATAGAATCATAATTATACGACATGCCCATAAACCATGTTGGCAAGCTAATTTCTTGGACGCGGCTCTCAATGAATAGTTAAATATTGATCGATGACTGATGGTTTAACTTAAGATATCCTCCAACTCGATTATCCATTTTTGAATCGCTGATCCAACTAAATCGAGTTATCCTGCACCATTCTGAGATATTTACTCTTTGTAATTTTTAACAAGTGGATGTGCCCAAAAAACATTCCGTTATTAAAGTTAAAGCTTGATTTTTTGCAAGCTTATTAAGAAAATATGAATCAAATATGATTTCAAAAATTATTTTATGAATATTACATAGAAAGAAGCAAAAAAATCTTTTCCGCCGTTTTGTTTATTTGAAATGTTATCACTACCTTTCATGAAAACTCAAAGGTTCTTATCACACTTTCACCAGGTAGACAATACTACATTTTATGCAATTTTTAACTCAAATGAATTAACTGACAGAATATGAACATTTATAGTTTTCAGTTTCAGCTTTATTCGTCTTAAATACCAGACACGTCAAAAGTATATAAACATGTCAATATACATGAACGAGTAACATACAAAGTGATTATACAAATAATTTTGTGACATAGACATATATGGATATACTATATCCATTTATAACATGTACAATTATGAACAATAAAATGAAATTAAAATTCATGCAACAGGTACTCCTCGATGCTATAAAAGGGATTTTTCAAGAAAATTTCCTTCATTCTTTTGCCGAAACGATTCACACCAAGGCTCTTAAGTTGTTCCGGAAGTTTGTTGTAGAGCTTAGGTCCCCAAAAGTCAAGCGACTGCTGTGTCACGTTTAGTCTATGAAACGTAGTAACTAATGCACTTTTGTTTCTGGCGTCATGATCATGCACCTGTGAGTTTATTTTAAAGTGAGTTTTGTGCGCGTGTACGTACTTTGTACAGCAGGAGAAAAAAGTATCCTGCCAGTGCATGTAAGAAAGATGCCCTTCACTCAAAATGCACGGGTACTTTATTGACTTAGTATACCTACATGGACTGTCTGTGGCACAGGCATTATTTGTATGCACTCTAGGACAATAAAGTTCCCGTAGGGTTTGAGTAAGAAGCCTCCTTCTTAATAATAATAATAATTCATGCCTTAGCATCCCCAACAGCTTGCGCCAATTACAGGGGGCGACATCGGCTGGCCATGAGTTATTATTACGCCTGCGGCTGTAGACCGACTTAAGATGTAACCTTTCCGCCTTTGCCGTGGAATTTGGAAAGCTACAGAAAACCAAACTCAGAAAGGAAGCACCGGGGTTCGAACCCGGTACTGCTGGACTACGAGGCAAGTGTGCAAGCCACTAGGCCACGAGCCCGACACGCGCACTGTCCGGATACTTTTTTCTCCTGCTCTACAAGATAGAATGTATACATTGATAATGGTGAGTATTTTCTCCCGTTTAAATATTGGCCGACAACTTTCTCTATATTCTCTATATTCACACAAGGTTCGCACTGCTCGTTTTTGAAGTAAAAGCACTTTTTCCGTTTCCGGTGACATACCCCACATCAGAATTCCATACGACGCGACATTGTGAAAACCTGCATAGTATGCAGCGTTATGCGTTTAAACGTTTATTCTCCTTATAGTATAAATTGCTGAACAAAGTTTCCCACTTATTGATGATATGTGATCCTGTCCATTTAAGGTTGGTGCTTAATGTCAATCCTAAAAACTTTGCAGTGGACACATTTTCATTAGGGATTACAAGGATTTGTGTTTTATCTTCATTCAGTTTCAATCCCTTAATATTGCACCACTGTTTTATACTGTCTTTTGTATCTTTAGCGTGAGATTTCTCTACCACAAAGGATGCATCATCTGCATACAAACACGCCTTAGGATGAGGAACACTCACTGGCAAAACATTAATATACACAATAAACATAAACGTCATGTGATACAGAATTAAAAGCTTTGCTTAGATCACTGAGCACGATTTCTATGTGCTGGTTTCACGTGCCTCCACTACTGTCTCCAAGAAATCACCCGCCGCCGTTATTGTTAATTTACCCGAACGTAGCCATGCTGATTGCTGGAGAGAATGGCGGTCTTTGATTTATTGCAGCTTCGAATACCTTGGCGATTGTAGATAAGATGGATATGGGCCTATAGTTGGATTCGCTGTTTATGCTTCCATATTTATATATTGGGACAATTCTCGCAATTTTGAATTCATCGAGAAATATGCCCTCCTCCAGGCACATGTTTATCAGCGTCACTAAGGGTTCCAAAATTGTTGTAGTAATTTTTTGTAGTAAATCCACACTAATGCCATATATGTCTTTAGCTTTTTAGTTTTCAATGAATGAATAATTTCTTTTATTTCGTAACCGTTAACTGGCTCCAGGAAACAAGTTTTTGCTGGACTCCTATTTATTTTAGTGATAAGGTCATCAGGTTTTGAATCGCTTTTATCTCTACTTTCAACAATGCCTTCCCCGATTATGACGAAATAATTGTAACTGTTTGGCGGTTAAATTGCAGCAGCTTATCCCACCGCATTGAGTTTACTTTCCTGTCTCGGTGTTTATAATGTTCCACACTGCCTTCTCCTTGTTTTCAGCTTTTGTATATAATTTTCGTTGTATATTCTTTTCGAACTCTCACTCAAGCTTGGATATTTTTGTTTAGCTTCTTTTTAAATCTGTAGGGTGGCTGTGTCACCACTGTCCTGAAAATAGTCATCAACGCATCGAGTTGATTTTTCATGTTTTTGAGTTCTTTTGTATGCCGCTTCTTTTGATATTGGCACTTTCTCTTCTTATGTATTTCCGGGAAGCACATATTGAATATAGTAATGAAATTCTTGTGGAAATAACTGAAAGCCTCTTGTGCACCGTTGCCAGCATGCAGCTCATCATCTACAGACATTCTGTTTATTTCATCCATGGATATGGCCGTATAGTGATTTTTTGTCAGGATAAGTACGCCGCCCCCTCTCATGTTGGTTCGACAGTGGTATCCACTTATTGAATAATGTTGTATGTTGAATATTCTTAGTTGCTCCATACACATCCAGTGCTCACTTATGCACATAATATCAACTGCATTATCCACTAGTATTGTCTCTAGTTGGTCATGTTTTTTTGAAATCGGTTGTATATTTAAACTCATAACAACTAATATGTTCCTGTTTATTGAGTTCCCGGTTTGTGTGAACCTTACAAAATGTCTTTCAATGTTTTATTCTTAATTTTTACATTTATTCTATTTCTTATTTAGGTTGATTTTTTTGTCAAATATTAAATAAATATTATGCATACCGGCAACACCGTGGTTACCGAGATTACTATTTATAAATAACTTAAAAATCTTTCAGTTTCCATGTCATAATAATATTATAAAAAATTATATACATGAAAAATACATACATATATTATATTTATTTATTTTTCATTAAAATTTATTTAAATAAATAGAACGGTTTATAGCTTAAAAAAACTGAATCTATTGTTTGGACACTCTATGTAACAATTTGAAATGTATGTAGGTACTACATACGTATGTATGTATGTACATTAAAGGATGGAAAATACGATCTTCGGTATTTGCCTATCGCAACAAGTACCAACTAATAAAATAGAGCTGTATATAGAATTATGTTCTCGGAATTTCAGATAATTTCAGTTGTTAATTAACACCTAACTACATAATTCTTTTAATTTAAACAGCAAAACGAACTTACAGGTACAATGAGATAATAATCTAATAAATATAATATTGAAGGAAATTTGTACGATAACGCTATGAACGATCTTAAAATCTAAAATCCTTTTCATTACAAGTAAAAAATGTCTATATTTAATTTGTTTACATGATATATTCTTAATTGGGTTAAAATTCCAGAAATATAGGTATTATACATAATCTAATTCCACTTATTCAATTAACGTGAAATTTTGCATACACATATAATTTTTTTTTATCTCTTCTTTCTTATCCAATACATGGATAATAATTTTTGTAACTATTGAAGCTATAAAATACTTCCCATAGTAAGGAAGAAATTACCACTTTTTCCCCTATAATAAATATATAAGGAAGAAATTCTACAAATACTTACAATAGATATATTTACGCTTTGTGTATCGTATTGTCTAATTTTACGATACGCGATGGAAAAATTGTCAAACGAGCCGAAGGCGAGTTGGATGAATAAGTAAGTAAGTAAATAAAAGAAGTGGCTTGCGGGGCTACCCTTAACCAAAAAACTCTAATATGTTTTCAACGCTAATCTGATTAACCAAGAGGATATATGTATGTATATGATGACAACAACAAGGACATAAAAACACTCTCCACGACATGGGGTCATGTCATGTCGGCTTGAATACTAAGATAAACCACGGAATAAAGGACATGAGTTATGAGGATTCCAGATATATGTACATATATAAAGGATGCAAAGAACTAGATCTTACGCGGAACACATCTTCTCTTAGCATTGTTACTCCCATTTGCATTAACTTTTCAATGAATACCCATAAACCCATAAACTGGTCAAATTGAAACAAAATATGATTGATGGTGCCTATCATCTCGCAAAGGCATCGGTCATTATCCACCAGTTGGATTTGATATAATTAACCTGGTACTCTCCAATGGTTTAATTTTATTCTAATGATGGATATACACATATTTCGTTGATTTTTATACCCTCTTTATGTGGGTATGTGTGGATATAAAATGAAATAATTCGTTAAATGCTCAGTATACTACTCCCGATATCAATCAAGTATCGTAAAAACACATTACAATACAAATATCTTTAAAGTTTTATATACTTTCATAACCAATACAAATATTTTTGTGTTTAGCGTTAAAATTGCGCGTGTAGAAAGTAATAGGCAGGTTAGTTTAATAAACCTAGTAAGAAGCCTAGTTACGAAGTTGTTTAATATCTTTACCGCAGTAGTGCTTTACGCTATTTACGATACTAACTAAAATTCTAAAATATGGCATATTACAGTATGAAAGTATATTTCTTTAAATAAAAGTGCAGTAAAGCTAGTTTGTCAGTGAGAAAACAACTACGTTAAAAAATTCTCTAGTTAAAAATAGAAGGGTAGGGCGTAAATACTGTTATATGTTTCTTACATAAAGATTCATATTTTTTCGTTTCGCACTCTTATTTTTAGACACATTTAAGAATCTCTTTCCACTGCTGATACTTATATCGATATCAGAATTATTTTTTCATTTCAGTTATTACTTAAGGCTGTTTGGATAAGAAAGCCTTTATTTTACAAAAAATACAATATATCAACAAAATTTAGTTCTGCTAAGCAGTAGTTGTACTCATGAATTAACGTTTAGGTTACTGAAGTAGAAACGCATTTTTTTTTCATTACGAATGAATAAGTAACATAGTGACTTTTTTGTTTTTATTCGATTTAATACTTGGCCTCATTCCGTGTTGTCATTATAATTTTATCTTTTGGAAGTAATATAATGTCTAAGATATTCTCATACTGCTCTACTCCTTCAAAAATAACCAACTACTAACTACAAACTCCCCTTTTCATTAGAAGTCTAAACGGAATTTTGAAATCAAACAATTGACTTTATTAACCTGCAATAAATGTATTTAAAAGGTATTGTTTAATGTACTGCATACTTCGTATTACATCGTAATATGAAATATCAATATACAATCTGATAATGATATCTGCTGGTAGTTGTTAATGTATAATTGTAATTACTTGTAACGATTTAAAATTGAGCTGCTAATAACATAAATTTATTATAAATGTTGTTATATTATAATATAACATCATCGATTTCTGCAATTAACACTTCATAGTTGGAGTAAAATACTCCATAAAATTAGTAAGTGCGTAAGAAGAGATGACGATTACTTAAAACAGTTCAAAAGCAATTAAAACGATTCATTCCGGTGCAATAGAATAGCAGAACATATTTCTAAGACCGACAGGAGACCATTAGGAAGAAGTGATTATGACAAAGTTTTGTTCACTTTAATTTTTTTTACTATCGCCAACGTAAGTTGCTCTGTTTGGAGGGAAAACAGCTTATCTGCATTCAGTGGTGTGCATATGTAAGTGATGCAATTCTAACAATATCGTTTCGTTTTTTAATATTATTTTTAAAAGCTATTGTTAAATGAAACACAAAATAGATTCTGCGAAAATAGTTTCAATTAATCGTATTCGGAAAATCTGTCCCTATGTTATTTTCTTACCTGCTTAAGAAACGTTTGAGAGCAAGGTGGGATAAGTCCATATTACTGAATTTGGAAGCGTTTAGTTGAGTTATTCTATTTTAATGATAGATAAATTCCAGAAATAACGCAAATGGGCTAATAAAAAATAAGGGATAGATAGACCAAGGAAAGTAAAAGAAGATGATCAATATTTGTGGTTGACATCTTTACTAAACAGGACGAAATCATCTAGAGAGTTAACAGATCTTCACTGATCGAAGGAAGTTCTCAGAAATCGTCAGACATTCAGAGATTCAGTTGAAAAGCACAAACTTGTGGATAATATATGATGGTTAGTTTTGGTAAGAAATTATCGGCAAGGGGATCTACGAACAGGCCTACATAGATCGTGTGAATCAGAAAAGATTGTCAATTAATGTCACCTTTCACAATAATTTCCGACAAACCTTTTTAATTGTTCAAGTAAAAGAGGTAATAAAAAATAGTAGTATTATTAATATTTTCAGTTAGGTATATACATATAATTATTTTTGTTGTATTATCACTATTAATAACATTTACTATGTAGAAGTAAGCTTGCATTGGTTCTTATCTTGTGAAAGTAATGCAAGCTGCCATTGACAGCAGAATATAGCAATTTATTTTACTTCTGTGTTTTACTTCAAAGGGTTGTAAATACCATGTAAATACTTTCGATTAGGTAGCGATAGCTACTAGCGCTTTTATGCAACATGTTTGACATCTATTGATGTAGAAACAAACGTCAATTTTTTTTGAAAATGTCCATTTTAGGTAAGTAGTAAGAAAAATATTGTATGAAACTCATCTATTATACACCTCGGTCAACAAAATCACGTCGTCGATCGCAAAACCATACACTTACATCTCTTGTAATATAAATAACTATTGTTATTCTCCATAGTCTCGTAAACTTTCACTCTGTAATCATTACGTCTCCTAACGAAACTTTGTGGCCCACTATAAAACAACAGCTTCAAGAAAGATGGCATTTGTGTACCTAGAGCATGATTTTAGTAAAACTTGGCTAAAACTATACCCACCCGATATTTCCCCGAAAGCATTAATCAATTTTATTGAGAGACGCTAAAGATGTAGGACCTAAGTATGTGCTAAATTAGAAGACTAAAATTTTTGTACTTTGCAAAGACCAATTTTTGAAGAGTTCTAGGCAGGTCAAATAAGATCAAAGGTGTTCACAACTTAATAATTGTAGAATCAATTTTGAATTATCGATTATGCTCAGAAGTATCTACTTAGATAATACCAAACATGATTTTCAAACTGCTACTGTAAGAGCTTTCTGCCCTTTTTAGGTAAATATAGCATATTTTTTCGTATAATTTTTCATATATGTAGGTAATTATTTAATGTTTCTACTACATGACTCAAGTAGATTTGTTAACACTATTCACCGCGAAAAATCATTTCATGCCTATTGATTTCTGCATACCATAGCTATAGGTATCTTAACATTTCTCTTACGTTCCACTTATTTTTAGAAATAGGTACCAAATTGCTTTCTATTGTAATAAAATAGGAAGTAATATTATCATTGATTCATATTGGTTAATAATATACAAAAGTGATGGTACTTCGTTACTTAAGTGACATTTTTTAGATGAATGTGTAATGTTTATTTCATTTGATTTATATTTGCTATCGTATATATTTATAGGATTAAAGTTTGATTTTTACGTTATAGATAATATTTATTATATTTATTGTCACGACATGATTGATAAATAAATTACGAAAACATATTATATCGATGCAGTTTATAGACAGTTTTAATTGTAGACACTTGATACCTAAATTACAGGATAATTCGCAAAATCAATAATAGTAAAGTCTGAGTCTGATAGGAGTGTCGCGTTGTTGCAACAACAGACTCTGTTTATTAATATGTACCTATGTAATTAATTAAATTTACTTACCTAATGGCAGATAGTGAATAAAATCCCTTGTTATTTAATTTAGTAGAAATAGTTTTGCCTCAAATAAACGAAAAATGTCGTCCTCGCCAGCACGCACTGCACAAATCTGCATACAATCGCTTCGAAAGACTATAATGACATGAGAACCGTCAAATATCAGCTGATTCGCTGTAGGAATACTAAATACGTTTGCTGTTTAGTCGCTACTATCTACTAAAACAACTAAAAACTCGCGATCTGTCACTCGTGCAATAACAAAGCCCCCCGAATCATACAATTTAGTAGCATATATATACACGTCAGACATCAACGAATCAACGTCCGAACATAAAAGGCAGGTACAACAAAGATATTGTTAATTATAAAGTTCGAAATTTCTTTCAAGAATGATAATTACAATGGGTGAAATATGGAAACTATTATATCGTTAAACTTTAACACATCACCTAGATGCGGATACATATACATTCGACGAATAGAGCCGTACACAAAGGATTCAGCAACGAAATACTAAAATAGCCGGCGGTCTGGTGCGCCTGTACCCGTACGCGCATGAAGTCGATTTTTGCGTGAAAAATACAAGCTAAATTGATCCTTATCGTTTCCAGTGCACGCGAACTTTGCGCTAGGGAACTCGTGACGCATTGATTTTCATCTCGCGCACATTTCTCAATGAATTTAGAGGTGTTCTTCGTACATTTCGAAACCGAGTTAGATCGGAATTTGTAAAAGTGATCAGATTTTTTTATCTTGGAAATCAAACTAAACAAAGAACGACAAAACAACTTCCTATATTTAACAAAGAGTAGAATAAATGGCGATAATAACTACACACACATATCTAAGTATGTACTTTGGCAAATAATAATATATTATCCATTCATAAACATATTATTTGCAATGAGTTGTATATCTTGCTGAACAAATACAAGGTTAATGATAAAGTAAAATGATAAAAAAATTCTGTTCTAATGCAACTTGACAGAGAAAATTATTAAATTTAAGAAAGAAAGACAAATGATAAAAACTTTGTAATGTATAAGTTTCGAAATGCGCATTTTGTATAATTCAATTATTCTTTTATGATTTTCAGGAACTACCTTCACTGGTTTTAATGTTTCACTTTTCGTAACTCGATAGTCGACCAAGCGACACACCTTGGTATAATAAAAGCTGCATTAATATAATAATGGTCTATTTATATTATTATATATATATATTTTTTTTTTTTTTGAGTGAGGAAAAATGCCTTAACGCACCATCAGGGACGAGACCCGTCCCCGGTGTGTGGGGCTCGCACCCACTAAAAAACCTCACTTTGTCAGGTGTAGAATCCATCCCGGAACCGCTGGTCGCATTACTTCAGGATGGCACCTCGTAGTTAGCCTCGATCGGCTGCCTCCATTGCTTGGGTCTCTCTTCTTCTCCTTCAGCACCTTCTCGACGAACGTGGCGATCTTCTGCCAGTGGTCGTGTCCGGACAGCATCGTTTGCACGACGTTATCCGGCGTTAAAGGTCCTACTTCGTCTTGTAGAGCGTCTCTGTAGTCACTCCACCTCTCGCATTCGAAGAGGGTGTGGTGAGCATCATCTTCCGCAGAGTCGTGATACTGGCATGTCGCGTTCTCTGCTATACCTATTCGAGCCAGGTATGCGTTGAAATACCCGTGTCCGCTAAAAAACTGGGTAAGGTAGTAATTTACCTCGCCGTGGTCTCGGTCCATCCAGTCCGTTAGGTTGCGGATGAGTCTGGCCGTCCACCGTCCTCTCGTGTCGTTCTGCCAGCGCTCTTGCCAACATTGTCGTGTGAGCGCTTTAGCGTCCGCTCTTGCTTGTCGTGCACCGACGTCTCGTCGTGTCTCGTAGATTCTCTTCTTTTCTTGAGCCAGTAAGTCTATCGGGGTTACTCCTGCGATCACGAGCACCGCCGGTTCGGAAACCGTACGGTATGCGCTGGCGATCCTGAGTGCTCCCCGTCGCTGTACTGAAGCCATCCGCTTTCTGTACTTGTCCTGCCGTAAGGTGTCAGCCCAGATCTCGCTTCCATACAACAGTATGGAATGGGTGACGGTCATTAGCAGCCGGCGTTTACTCGCCGTCGGTCCTCCTACGTTGGCCATTAGTCGGCTCAACATCGTCGTTACTTTAGCGGCCTTATCGCTCGACGACTGAATCTGTTGCCAGAAGGTCATCTTGCTGTCGAGCCGCAGTCCGAGGTACTTCACGGAAGTTGTAGTGGTTATGACTTCCGTATCCACCGTCATCTCGATCTCCCTAGGGATTCGTCTCCTGGTCAGTAGAACGACCTCGGTCTTCTCCGTTGCCAGGGTCAGGCCGTGTTCGTCCATCCATGTGGTGACTCTTCTCATTACCTGGTTGAGCCTTCTCTGGGCATCCGCCTCGTCACGCGCTAGGATGACTGCCGCTACGTCGTCTGCGTATCCTATCAGATACGCATCTTGCGGCAGCTCCATTCGGAGGATCCCGTCGTAGGACACATTCCATAAGTCGGGGCCCAGTATGGAGCCCTGCGCCGCTCCCGCTGTTATCTTCTTCGTGCACGGCCCGCCTGCGGTATCGTAGACCAGCTTCCTGTCGCTAAGGTAGCTGCGTATCATCCTAAGTAAATAGGATGGCGTGTCGAACGTGTTCTGCAAGGAGTCAAGAATGACGTCCCATCTCGCCGAGTTGAAGGCGTGTCTTACGTCCAATGTCACGAGCATCACCAGGGGTCTCGAGTAATGATTTCCCCGTTGAGCGGCTTCGAAGGTTTCCACTACCTGCGCTACGGCGCCGACGGTGGAGTGACCCTTCCTGAAGCCATGTTGTCTCTCGGACAGGCCTCCCGCGTCGTCTATGCTGCTCTCCAGTCGCGTTTTGAGCAGTCTCTCTAGTAGCTTTCCAGCCGTGTCCAGCATACATAGCGGTCTGTATGCCAATGCCGTGGTCGGGTCGCCCTTGCCTTTGCTTATCAGCACTAGTCGCTGTACCTTCCATCTCTTGCAGAAGGATCCTTCTGTTAAACAGCGGTTGTACATGTTCAGAAGCAGATCTGGGCAGACGCGCGACACAATCTTGAGAGCTTCCGTCGGAATTCCGTCGGGTCCAGGTGCCTTCCGGTTTTGTAGGGAGTTCGCCGCCCTTGACAGTTCATCTCCGCTAAAAAGCGGGATGTCGTTCAATAGCTCGTCCTCCATTTCCGCAGTTCTCTCCGGATGAGTAGGGAACAACGTGTCAACGATGTTCCGCATCCGATCTCGTTCGAGGACTGGATTCGCCGTCTTCGTCGTAAGCTTCTGCATGACGATCTTGTACCCAAGGCCCCATGGGTTGTTGTCAACGTCCTGCCGCAGCTCCTCCCACTTACGTTTCTTGCTCCTGTAGATGGCGTTCTTGAGATCTCTCTTGGCGTTCCTAAAGTCCTCGGACTCTAGTTCTGCCGCGTTCGGATCTCGTCGTCTTACTCTGGTTATTCTCCGCCTAAGCTGTAAGCATCTTTTCCGGAGGGTCGCGATCTCGTCGTTCCACCAATACGCAGATCTTCTGTTGTATATCTTTCTGCGCGGCATAGAGGCGTCGCAGGCGCGACATATCAGGGCCATGGTCGCGTCCGCAATTGTCTCCGCCGAACCGGTACATTCCATGACGGCATCCTTTCCTCGAGCGATTGCATGAGCCAGTGCGTCTTCATTCAGCTTCGCTACGTTCCATCGAGGACCGGGCGGAGCAGGATTTCGCCTGATCGGCTGCTGTCTCGTCACGCTGTAGCTTATGTACTGGTGGTCACTTCCGGTGTAGTCCTCCATGACTCGGCAGTCCACGATGTCCCGCACAATGTCCTCCGAGGCCAATGTGATGTCCGGTATCGTCTCTCCGTAGCCTGGTCTTCTGAACGTGGTGGTGTCTCCGACATTTACCACGCTGAGTCCGAGTCTGGCCGCCATGTCCAATATACGCCTCCCTCGCGAATCGGTGTATTCCACACCCCATTCCACGGCTTTGGCGTTGACGTCTCCTCCTAGAATAATGGACCCTGCCATTTCTCGAAGGTCGTCTTCCAGGTTGTCAAGCTTGCCCTGAAAGTCCGATATCGGCTCGTTGGGTGTGAGATAGCAGCTCATGTAGGTGATGGTGCCGCTCTTTACCCACACGTATCCGTTTCGGGCTCCGTGGTTGTCGACCATGACGCTGTTCGTGTCCGGGATCCATATAGCTGCAGTGCCGAGTGTGTCCCTGTACCACCCGGTGCATTCCTTATCCCAGTATTGTTCACTGATAAGCAGCAGATCTACTCCGGTGTCCAGTTGTAGTTGGATGAGGAGATCGTCTGCTGTTCTGCTTCGGTGCATGTTGCCTTGTAGGATTCTGGTCATTGGCTCTTCTTTGCCTGATCTAATGCCTTTCTGAAGGAGGGACATGCGCCGGACCGAGGGACATGGCTGCGTGTCGCGGTGTCTCCCGTGCAGAGGAAGCATTTTGCTTTGTTTTTGCAGTCCTTCCGTTGGTGGCCTTTTTCTCCGCAATTGATGCAAAGGCCTTGTGTTCTTCTGTCTGGTCCGGGACAAGTAGCCTGTCGATGTCCGTAGCCGAAGCAGCGGAAGCACCTGACGACTTCTACCCTGCGTCTTATTCTGCTGCTTATCCAGCCGATCTTTATTCTGGGTGTTTCCAGGAGCTTAAGGGCTTGACGCTGGCTCAGTTGGACGATAGCCATTCTCAGCCCTCTGCTATTCGCGTTGGTGAGGCTGATCTTCACGTCGCCGTCACTGATTCCTAACTTCGCTTTGACTGCTGCGCAGACTTCCTCCGTTGTCGTTAAGCAGTCTAGATCTCTAAATTCTAGCGTCTCCTTGGGCTCTAGGGTGCTGATATTCGCCTTCTCGCCCAGGATATTCTTCAATGCGCTGCTGAAGCCTGTTGTGTCTTTACTGCCGGGTCCTAGTTCCAACAGCATATCTCCGGCGCGTGTTTTCCGCACCGCCTTAATCTCGGTGCCTGTCTCTTCTGGTTTCGCGTTGCTGCGCAGCTCTCGCAGTACGTCAGCATACGACTTCCTTGCGCAGGTTTTACTAGAAGCGCATCCAATCGAGGCTTCGTGTTCCGTTTCTTCTGCTTGTTCTTCTTTAGCTGTTTCTGGTCGGTACCGTCGTCCTTTCTCTGACCACCGGCTATCTTCTGCTGCTGTTTGCTGTCAGAAGCTTTTGCAGCTGCCTTCTTCTCTTCTTGAGCTTGCTTTCTCCTGCCTGCTCGGTCCTTCATCCACACGTTCTCGGAGGGATGCGCTTCCTTCTTCTCCACGTTCTTGTTGCACGTAGCAGAAGTAGCCTGCGTCTTGGTAGCAGGCTCTGACGCCTTTGGCGCGTGCTCTCTTGCTTGCAGCTCGGCCTTCTTCCATCGCCTTCTGCAGTCAGAGATCATATCCACTGCTTCTTCTAGCTCCTTCAAGCCGTTCTTTACATCCATCGAGACGTTCTTCTGCCTGCCGATAGCTGCCTTCATGGTCTTGATGACACTTATGCACTTCTGCAATTGCTCCTCTTCGCGGCATCGCAGTTTGCAGATAACCTCTTTTGAGGACGACATATCTGAAGCTGATGTCGTGTCGTCACTGCTACCTCCTGGTTGTACGATGTTAAATGTCGTCAGATCTATCGTAATCGGCGACCTAACGTGCTGCGCCGTTGATGTCTTGAAGGCACCGTTGGGGCTCTCTTCTGTGCTGTTCTTCGGCGTTCTCTTGTTGGTTGGTAAAGTTGCCATGTTGAGTAGTTCGCCAGCGCTTCGTGTATGGAGGGGCGGGCCGCAATAGTCAAGAACGGGTATACCCTCAGATCCTCGGGATCCTACCCCAGTTCCCTGAGGCCTGACCTACGCTTCACCAATCCCGGAATACACGGACGGACTGGAGCTCGCCCGGGGCAATGCAGATTCCGACATCTTGCATCCACCATACACTACCTGATCAGGGCCCGAAGTGGCTGGTTCCTCACAATGCGTCGCGGATTCTCGTCGGCAGAGCAAGCTCACATCAGCCTACTCCCCAGCCGGATGAGAAGACCAGTCGGTTCGTAGACACTCCCGGAGTCGCCGCAACGCTTGCCGATCTGTACCTGGGAACAGAAAGGAAAGGGAAGAGGAAGGGTGGGGTCAGCGGACAGCTAGCGTCACTGGCTGTATCGTTTCCGCATACGGTAGCGGCACTGGGGCCGGCCAGACACACAAATTTGATATTAAGTTAGGCATCTTATTTAAATTTGATAAATTGTTCTCTATAAGATCACTTCTTTCCCATTATGATAAACGTCGAAACTTTAAAGTTTATTATTATTATTATCCAATTGTTGTTTTATTGACCTACAAGTGGAAATATTTCAGGAATTGAAAGATAAGGTCACAAAGTAGATATGTATATTAAAAGCTGATACTATCGTTTGGACTTGAATCTGATCTTCAAAGATGGCATTACGGAGAGTGAAACGTGTGTTACCGAAATTGACAAGGCAAAATTGGCAAAATTTCAAAGTTTATTAGCATCAGCTGTTAAATTTCACGTTATCGTGATAGCTGTGTAATCACAAAACTATAAATTAATATATGTGCTAAAAGGATTAGTTACTAAATTAACTCTTACTGCTTACATGGTGTTACACATTCTATTACTTAGAGCCAGGGCTATCAAAATAATGTAATTTTTTTTAAATAAGTAAAAATATGGTCGATGTTTTATTTTATTGTTATTGTTTAGTAATTTAATGCAAGTAAACTCTATGTTTGTCTCCAATTAAACAGATACACATATAATTCAAAGCTTTGTGTAACGGGGGTGCAAATTTCAGTACTGCACTGTATACAGGAGCAGCCTATTTGCATTTTCGTTTAAATAGTATGTATGTTACTTGGTAAATAGAACTGTAATTCAAATACTTGCGCTATAAATTTGAAACGTTACACATGATACTACGTAAACTTTAATTTGAATTCTTTGCACTTAAAATTAGCAATTAATTTTGACATAGTATCATAAACTTTCAATTGGATGCTTTACAGTTCGGAATATTCCTGTTATAATTTTAGTAAAACAGTATGTTCAAAGAAACAGTTTTTTATTCCAATTAATACAATAATAAATAAAGTAAAGCACAAATAATAACCACACTCTTGTGTTTAGTTAACTGGTTAAATATTTTGTGATGTAATAACTTAATTCATTAATATTTGTAATAATACCGCTTACATAGCCAATGTTAAGCAGTGAATTTTTAACAAGTAATCTATCTTTCAAATTGAAATTGTATTCTAAGAAACGTATGCATCTCATCCTTTCGTTCAATAATACGGTTTACTCAATGACCAATATTTTAATAGGTGATTTAGACGACCTCATGAACAGCATTCTGCGGTATTGACTTATGTTGAAATGACTTTGCGTAGCAAGCGTCTGTATACATATAGACCACGCAATGGCTACTAGAAAAAATTGTAAGGACGATTTTAATAAGCTACAATCCCTTTAATAAAAATTATGGAGGTCATAACTTTTGCTCCATTTGTACAGATGCCAATACATTTGCTCTTCGCATGCAAAATATGGCTAATCTTAGATTTAATAGAATTGAGAAATCGAGCGTTGCCCAACACATTTTTGAAACAGATCACAACATCGATCATACGAATGTTATTTTAATTAGAGAAATAAACAATTGTAAGTTTCTAAATGTTTTCGAAAGTTTAGAAATTCTATAAAAATAAGTCATGTGTAATAAACTGTGACAAAGGACCATACCGCATTCGTCATTGTTTTCGTTAATCGAAAATTAATGATGCGTATTGGATTGACTGTGCATAACATTTAGGTTACCTGTATTTGTAGATTTTATTTTAATTTATTATCGCCTTGATAATGACAGCATTGCTGTTGAAACGCGTCGGTGTTTTAGTTAAAACTTGTTTGGTATTTAGTGGGTTAAAGTGTTTAGTGTTGTACTTCTGTACCAAGAGATCCAGTGAAGAACTTCGAATTATCATAGTTAATGTTAACATTAAATCTCTAAATCAATCTGCAAAATTGTAATTGCGTTTATCATTTTTATCATTTGTGCTGTAGGTATAGGTAAAAATTAAATGAAGTCACCAATAGTAAAAATTTTACGCATTCATTGACTTTTTTTGCTACAGAATTATAAATCAGAAGGCATTATAGATATATTCCACAAATTGTCGAAAAGATTATATCATCGCCACATAGTATTCGTTGCTTTTACAGGAGATAACTAAAGTATTAGATTGTACAACAGATGTAATAGGACCAAGTACTGAGAAGATTGTGTTGTACACAGTCAAACGCTTTTTGCAGATCTCAAAAAATGCCAATAGGAGATTCATATGAATAGATGCTCTTAGTTAGTTAGTTAGATAGTTTTTAAGATTCATTTTAGTATACTTCCTGAAAAGATACGAAATTCAAAAAAATCAAGTATCTGCTGATAGTGTTTATTTACATAATGAAAAAATTTATCTGAAAAAGTCGCGGCTTGTAAAAAAATGTGTTGCAATGGGTGTTACTATTGTTTTAAAATTGAATAAATAAATAAATTATATTAATTATAGATAATAAATAAATAATAAAATTAAATTTGCATATACATATGTAGGTAAATAGCTTATTGTGAGTGGAACAACAACGATTACCTTCATATATAAATATTCTTTCTCCTAAAAACACCATACTGTGTTTCTAAAATTTACATATTCGCTGGAGGTTTACAGCAGATCCACAAAATCAGCAATGCCTATGTGTAAATACAATTCGCTGTATATTTAGCTTTATATGCTGCCTATCACTTGCACTAACACAGGTAATTATGTCGCTCTAATTACTACAATCCGACACTTCGATGTCACTGTCTTTGCTTTCAAATCTGGTTAAAGTTATTGATGTCACAGTTGTGGGTAATTATATCGCGGAACTATCGACTTATATACAATATATCGACACTTCCTAACAAAACGTCATTTACTAAAATAGTTTTTTAGTTTAGAATACTATATAAATTGTGTTCTTTTTGTAATGTCGTACAATTTTCTTCCGACCGTCACCTTCATGCATTGTTTTATTGTAAATTTTACATTACTCAAACATTATTGTTCAAAAAAATTGTATAATTAACAATGAATTTATTATCGAAATTGCTTCTGAGAAATGCTTTTTAAAAATTATTTGGGTTGGTTAAAATCTTACCTCTAACTGTCTGTACCATTGATGCTCAATAACTTGAATTATTTTAAATGGAACATTTGTATCTAACATCGTCATTCGATTTTAATTTTATTTCACCCTTCAGTGTTATTAAGGTGCCCTATAGCTATCTCTTATAGTTTCTTTGTAAAAGTCAATTTAGTGTTTTAATTGGCGATTATGTACTAAAAATTTGGTTAAATCAAGGTCAGATATTAATTTCGTTTAATTTATTCTTGTAAAGTAGTAGTGGTTGCATTGGAGTTGCTTGATATTTTTTGGAAAGAAAACAAAAATTTATCAATACGTCTTATTACATACAAATTTTCATCATAAACTTAATACAAAAGAAAACAGAAACAAACAAAGACAATACTGATTCAAAAATCACTCAAATTAAGGTCCGTCATTTTCAATTCATAAATATATCTTCCTGGAATAATTAAAAAAATCGATCTTGCCGACCGTGGAGTATTTATGTATGATAAAATTTACTGCAAAAATTCGCAGTTCAACGAAATGCTTGCAATGGGTGTTACATTGCTAGTTGGCCATTCGAAAAATAAATAAATTATATTAAATAGATAATAAATAAATAATAAAATACAATTATGCCATGTTTATTTATTGCAGAAACTTTACCCGTACTTTTGGAAAACATATCTCTGAAAATCCGAGAAAAGATGCAGCTATAACTATTGGTGCTCCTTCTTTCGGAGCTAACTGGATAGGCAATACCCTAATAGGTAAGTAGGACAGGGTAATTCACAGAACTAACCTGTGGAGATATATGAAAAAAATATTGTATACAACATATGTATGTACCACGAACAACACCTGACAATATGAAAACATTTCAACCAAGAATTTATTTATGTTTTGATAATAAGTGATATTTGAATCATTAGTTTCTTTGTTTTCTTTTGTATTACTTAAGTTTATGATGAAAATGTGTATGTAATAAGATATGTATTGGTTAATTTTTGTTTTATTTCCAATAAATATCAAGTAACGTCCAATGCACCACTGCCTACTTCACAAGAATAAATTAGACCAAGTTAATATCTGAAATTATTGTCATTATGACGAAGCTAGCTTGATTTAACCAAATTTGTAGTACATAATCGCCAATAAAACAGTGAATTGACTTTTACAAAGAAACTACAAGAGATAGCTATAGGGCACCTTAATAACATTGAAAAGAGAAATAAAATTAAAATCGAATGACGATGTTAGACACAAGGTGTTCCATTTAAAATAAGCAAGTTATTGGGCATTAATGGTACCGACAGTTAGAGGTAAGATTTTAACCAGCCTGTATAATTTTTACAAAGCATCTTTATTTTAGCATTAGATATATGGTTGTGCTAATGAAATAATGCAACTTGAAACACGTAACGTAAATACGTACCCCAGGTACTCATTCTAAATATTGATCCACATTTTCAAAAATTGTTAAATATCTCAGAAACTGTTGAACCTAGGTATAGAGAATATAACAGTAACTGCGTCATCCAAATATACAATAATATACATGGTATTCCATTTGGGACACCCTGTATGTTTCAAAATAATTTTAGAACGTGCTCCCAATGGACTTACACATACTCCAACAAAAAGATTTTAAATATGTGTTACCGTTTCTTGTATATCAACCCAGACGAATGTGGTTCCGCACACTATATGAATTGAATCTATCTCAACACTTCACTGCAGGATCATAAATCAAAATATGAAAGGTTTAAATAATAGGAGTAGGTACTATATTATTATATTACGACACATAAATACAACGCTTTTCTTGCTTTAATTACTATTTGTATTTTAGTACTGTTATGCGTTGTCATTCATCGTACTTAACATTTTAAATAAAAAGCGTCAGTTTCGATTGAGGCTAAAATATTTCAAAATTAATGCCACACAAAATAAAAAAAGACGATAGGATGATAGAGAGACAAGTGGAAAGAAACGCCAAAAAACGAAAGCGAAGAATAAGAGAAAAACGTCTGACAAGAAAGTGAAGAAGATGAAAAGATATTTTACTGAAAGAACAGTACGTGAAATAGATAAATAATATTGAAGAAAGTTAGCAAAAATAATAAAATATGAGAAGATTAGAGTGTTAGTACGGAAGAGACGAGAAAAAAGAAACGGACGCATATTTGAACGGAAGAAGAAATGTAGCTGATAAATATTACGAAGGTAGGAAAATTTCACACACATTACGTACGAGAGAATAGGAACTAAATTTTGTAACAACTATTGATATAAATCCTGGGAAATTGACGTTGATTTATTGTCTTTATTTATTTAAAAATTGTAATTAAATTTTGAACACTGCACTGCACACATTATATTCTTTAGACTACGTTGACTCCCACAAACATTATTTCCGAAATTTCTTCCAGTCATCATTGGACAATGCTTATCACGCTAAATCCTCGATTTAGAGTTTTCAAAAACCTGTATCTGTTTGGATTTGGACTAGCAACTCAGAATTTCATACTTAGAATACATAGTACCCATCGCGAGCTAACTGAAATTTTGTCATATCACTACTAAGATCTAATCCTTTTTTGTCGATCAAATTTTAGGTAGTGAGTTTTATACGGAATTTGTTGGAAGTAATTAATGAGGAAGAAGCAACTAATGTTAGATAACAATAATAAGAGGTTCGATAAAGTAATTATTAATTCCCAGGGTTAACTTTAAAACAAGGAATTTGAAATCTACGCAATTCATAAATGATTGGCAGCAGGGACTTATGTACTGCTGTTTCTCATCCCTACTAGTTTCTCTAACTTATCTGCGATTTTTTTGTACCTGTCATTAACAATTTTTATTCAGTTGACTATACTAAGTGTGAATTGTAATCGTATACATTCGCTTCACAACGAATTAACTCAACTCAAGACATTTATATTAATTATTTCATTATTAATTTTTTTCCATGTTGGTTGATGATATGATATAACATAAAGATATTGTTGTCTTTAACTAATACATTCAGAAATACTAAGAGCTCTTTTATTACCAGGATAAGATCATAGAATGCTGCCTATTAATGTATTACTCCAACTACTTTTGTACTTTTTTACTATAGGTTAGTTAGATGACAAATATGTTGTCTACCGAGTGACAACATTTCGGTTTCATTTTATTGCTTCTTATGGCTGTGCCAACAATATGGCTGATTATAAACGTTAGCAAATCCTGATAATAACATTGATCCCATTTCAAGTGTATGGTTAGGTGAGAAAAATTTTTGCCGTAAAGAGTAAGTGGAGTTTTGAATAAAACTTACACAAGACATCCTATACATATGTATATAAATAATAAGATTTTTTAATCTTAGTGTAGGTTGGTTAGTTTATAAAAATTTGATCGCAAAAATGCAACTAAACTTACTTTTTTAAATCTGTACACATTCTTATGATAAATAGTTGTGAATGAAGCAGAAAATTCTCCCGATTTCTGTAGATTTCAAAAACTTTTTTTAAAATTCTATATTAAAGTAAGTATTTTATAATTATTTAAATCAGATAAGTATCTACGTTTTATAAACTAATTAGAAGCTCCATATTTCGCTTAGCAACAAAATTGAATCAAAAATAAAACAAAGTAAATCCACTGAAAACAAAAGATTTAACAAAAGCATAACATGCAGTAGATAACATATTTTGTATGAATATTTGATTCTAATATATAGGTTTATAACTCTGTTTAGAATGAAAATTATTTTGCTCAGCAAAACCATGTAATATTATAACTACAAAATAAACTGTTCTGTGATAAACACATCAGCATATAGATCTTTATATAAATTATTATTAAAAAATTATAAATCTTTTTAATTTGTACCATTCACGTATGTGTATTACAGAATTTTATGAAGACTAAACGTAACATACCTATGGCCTTTATTTGATGATAGATGAGTCCCAACGAGAATCAACCTGAATTATTGCAATATAGAGTTTAACAATGCTACAATTCACTTACATAGGTTTTAGAAACATTTATTAAAGGCGTAAAATATATCTATTTTGAAAGGCAATGAAATAAAGTGCGTAGGTACTCTATTTTATTTCTTTTTAAATAATATAAAATCCAGAAGCACATAAATATGTTTTTCACTACATTTACTTTCCTACCTACATACATATATGCAAACTCTTTAATCTAATCTGTTTACACTGACAAAAATATTACCTATTATCTGGCTAATTGTGACATCACAGAGGTAATTTATAAAGGAAACCGTAAAGATAAAGAATAAACGCTTTGATTGCAATAAAAACGAATTTGTAATGACATACACTCTGCATACTCGTATAATGATCTTAGAATTGTACCCGGTGGCCAACTAAGAATGTCGTTCGGCCATATCTCAGGAACGGTTATCAGTACAGCTTTGGGAAAAAATATTATTAACTAAAGTGACCCCGAGAAACATCTTATTTTAAAAAGCGAAGGATCACCGCTAGAGGGCTTAACTAATCACAAAAATTTAAATTATTATTTTACGCAAAATTTACCAACTTAAGGTCTATCATAAACATGAAAATCGGAATCTACTGAAAATTTTGTATATTTTACATCGGACAACTTTTTGGTATTTTATCAAATAAGGGGAGGAGTGGAGGAAAAACTTTGTATTGAAGGAACGCTTATAACTTCAGTTCTCTTGAACCGAATTTTGCAAACTTAGTCTCGTTGGAATCAGCATTAGTTCCCCAATCTAATGCTTACAAATTGGAACCAATCTAATAAGTAACGTGCATGCTAGAGGGCGCTGTTTAAATTTTTTCGGGAATTTTGTTTTTTCTCGAAAATATTAAATAGAAACATACATTTTTCACAAAAAATAAACAAGTAGGCTAAATTGCCAACAAATCAGCGAAAACCGGATATCGCTATCTTTTATCAATCCGAAGATATCTTCAGAAACGTGTGGATGGTAAATATTTCTTCTATAAATTTAAATTATTCTGCTTCCCGTGAACGGAATTTAGCAAATTTGCTCTTATTAGAAAGGATTTTCATTGTCCTACGTTTAGTGATTGAAGCTGTTTAATTTTATCTTGTTCGTCACCGCTACAGGGCGATAAAGAAATTTAAATACGTAAATTTTATGATTTTTGAAACGAACAGTGCGTGGAATGCTTGGCGGCAAAAAAGTAGACTATCGTGGATTTTCCTAAACCTACTGCTAGTGATTCAAATTGTTTAATATTGCCTTTATTTCTATCACCGTTAGAGGGCGTTAAAGAGAACAGAATAGAAAACATGTCGCTAGCAATTCGCAACAATATGCTTTTCAATATGACGAGTGTGCTGTGTATTTCTCCGTAAATGTTCACAATTTTCTGGCCCCTGACAGGTGGATGTAACACGCCAGTCTATTTCCATAGCCGCCCAGGACCCCAAATTTGACTTGTTTAGATTTTTATTTGAGGGGGCGAAGCAAATATCTTATTTTTGCAACGCGATCTACTGCTTATAACAACTTGGTTGTGGGAATAGGAAATATCGTTCAAAGTATTTCTAAGACAGAAATAGAGACTGTAGTTCTATCCGCTCGTTGTAGAGTGAAAGTTTGCATCGAAAATAATAGGAGACAACTTCAAGATTTAGGCCGCTACTAATATTAACTTAATTATGCTGTTTCCTTTTTTGTTGTTTTTCTGCGTTGTTTATATGAATTATACCGTT
Organism: Holotrichia oblita; assembly: GCA_023690525.1. Taxonomy (NCBI): domain Eukaryota; kingdom Metazoa; phylum Arthropoda; class Insecta; order Coleoptera; family Scarabaeidae; genus Holotrichia; species Holotrichia oblita. The sequence continues at coordinate 61,367,794 of CM043018.1, forward strand.
GTGCTTTTCACTAAAATCTTAAGCTTCCAATTCATTATTTTATAGTATGAGCATAAATATAACCTTCCACGCATTGTTCTTTTCAAAAATCATAAATTTTACATATTTAAAGTTCGTTAACGCCCTCTAGCGGCAATGGCCAAAACAGTAATAAACAATTTGAATCACGAAACATAGGCCAATAAAAATCCTTTCTAATAAGACCAAATTTGGGTAGATTGGAGAACTAATGCTGATTCTAACGAGACTAAGTTTGCAAAATTCGGTTCAAGAGAACTGAAGTTATAAGCGTTCCTTCATTACAAAGTTTTCCCTCCACTCCTCCCCTTACTTGATAAAATACCAAAAAGTTGTCCGATGTAAAATATACAAAATTTTCAGTAGATTCCGATTTTCATGTTTATGATAGACCTTAAGTTGGTAAATTTTGCGTAAAATAATAATTTAAATTTTTGTGATCAGTTAAGCCCTCTAGCGGTGATCCTTCGCTTTTTAAAATAATTTCCAGATGTTTCTCGGGGTCACTTTAGTTAATAATATTTTTTCCCAAAGCTGTACTGATAACCGTTCCTGAGATATGGCCGAGGGACATTCTTAGTTGGCCACCCGGACAGTATAGTAATATTACGCTTTATACATAAATATACCGCGTCCTTTTCAGTATAGCCTTTATTTTAAACAAAACTTAACTGCTTCAAGTTGATGATACAATTTTCAAATATTTTTGACAGCTCTAGAATACAGTGGCTTCAAAGCGAAATAAGAGTGTTACAAGTTTGAAAATATTTACTGTAATATATTAGATAGATAGAGATTTTTCGTGAAACCCATTACCCCATCTGAGTAATCTAGGTTTAGTTAAATGCTTAGGGAATTTGATAGACACGTTTTTATGCTAGTTAAGAAATTAACTGCGTCTAAGTAGCTATCAAACGACGAAACCTGTCTAATTTAGTTAATTTTAATTTGCATTGGATTGTAGTACTGATTAATTTGACTTGTCCTATATACAGTTTTCTGAATTCTTGCCCTAATATCTATCTATCTACCTATTTATCTATCTATCTATCAGTTGTTTTCTTAGATATTTAACTCTTTTTCATGTAAAACTGAAGAATGAACTTACCAGTTACGCCAGTTTGAAATCGTCTGTCAAATACATAAGTATTTTTTCTAAAATAGAAACAAGCAACTAAGAATGTTATTTTTTGTATCGATTTTTTGTAAGTATCTATAAACAGATTCTTAATCTGAAAAATGGTTTCTTTAAAGATATTATTTTAATTTTGGGAATACTTAGCAGTCGCTAGAAGCTAAATCAGGTGAATAGGGAGGTTATTTAAAAATGTTAAACTCAGTATTGTGAAAGACATCCATTGTAATGCAGCTTTTGCAGATCAAAATGTTGTTTTTGTAAAGCAGTACACTCCATCTCAATTTTCCTCTCCGTTTTGTTCTTTTTATGGTCGAACTTTTGGGATTAGGTTTGCGCAATATTTAGTTATGAGTGTACGCTCACTTGACAAAAAATTGACAAAAATAACCCCTCAAAATCCCATGATATTTTCAGCAAATGAACCAACACGAAATCTCTGGAGTGGAAGGTGGGGCAGGGGTTTATATCGCTATTGCATGCTTTGACTTTTTGACTCTGGGTGAAAGTTCCATCTGCTGCAACGAATTTTTACAAAAAATCATCTACATCTCTGTTAATTATCTCGTGTATTGTTACTGTTATTGTTATTGTCTTTCTTCCCAGTTTAAAACGTGATCAATCTTTATTTATTTGGTATGAAGGTGCAGACTCGCTCAATATATAGAGAGATATTTTATCACAACTCTTATTTCAATTTTATACAGTTTTATTACATTCACATTAGATTAATTAATGTCAGTAGAGACAAGTTTGATTTTACGAATACATAGTTATATAGTGTTTTTTTAATTAAATAATAAAATTTGTACGGATTTTTCGGTCCTTTTAATAATAAAAATCTTTATTTTCTTTCAATATTTCGTCAACAATTCTGTGGCTTCTTCAGGAAATTATATTAATTAAAAAGAATTTAGATAAAGGTCTAGTTTGAAGTAATTCAAAATTTTGTCTAACTAAACTGGACGTTTATCTAAATTCTTTTTAATTAATATAATTTCGGAAGAAGTCACAGAATTGTTGACGAAATATTGAAAGAAAATAAAGATTTTTATTATTAAAAGGACCGAAAAACCCGTACAAATTGTATTGTTTAACAAAAAAAATGGTCAAAAAACAACATCAATGTTTTTTTTTTATTTTTTCCTATCGCCTCTACTGACTCTGTTTAAACGTATACATTCAATTGAAGGCGATGCCATTTTGTAGTATTACTTAGCTGACACTAGATATGCTTTGTTCTGTCCAACTAGCATAAACAAATCCAAACCATTTGTTGCAAACAACTATTACATCAATGATATCTTATTAAAGCATTATGAATATCAACAGCTTATAACTGAAACTTTGACTATTTTCTTCTCGAATTCAAGCACCATAATACAAAAAGAAAAATCGGAATCAATTTCTTTTCTTCTTTGTTTATAGGATTTAATTATTGGGGTAGGATTAAATTGGGTTTAGGATTAAATTATTCTTGTGTTATTGAGTGATGATTCATCTTGTCCAAACCATTCTCTGATTTCCTGAAATTATTTCGGTATTTAAAGAAAGAACTGCTCGGTTTTTTCCAGAAAATCACTAAAAAATATATAAAAGCGCAACTAAGAAAACAGCATAAAAATCAGACTTCTTTGCCAATTGTCTCAGTTCTACGATAAGCCATTTGGGCTGTAGCGTGATGTTAATCGGGTTTTAAAGACTAAACCTTTTATAGGTATAGATTAATTTGATGTATATTTTCTAATTACTCTTTTCACTTATAGAAAACTTTCACTTATGATTTTTTGTATTTAATCATTATTTTTGCAACTGTAGATATATCCCCCATAAAAATCCGGTATTGTTTGGTGCTCGTTTTAAATTGTAGAAAGAAGAAGAAGGAAAGAGTAATGACGAAAATTGCTGTGAAACCGCAATGTCACAAAATGCCACTTACACAACTTGAACTGTTTTGAAAAGATCTTCTAGTTTTACATATGACCGCACCATTCAAAGAAAAATTTACTTCATCTGTATATAGTACATGCTCTAAATTCAACTCATCTCAATTCATCTCAGGCATTTTCAAAGGAACACTCTACCTTAAATAAAAAAGGCAAACATTAAGATGATATACTTACTAGATATTACAAATGTTTCAATGCCATAGTTTTGGGAAATAGGCCGTGTATAGGTACATTTTATTACGTAATTCAATTGTAAAATTAAGAAAAGCATGAAATAACTAAATATGAACTTTACGAACGTATTCTATTTATACTTTAAGTAACAAATCTGAAACAAATTAGTTGTTAAAAAATCGTTGGCGTTCTTATTACAATCATTACATAGATCTAATTTATAGGGGAAAGCTAGTCATTCGATTTGACGTTCATAGAGTACAAGTGTACCGGTAAGTACATTAGCATTAGCAATATTAACACAGCATAATTTAGTTCCGTACATTCACTGTGTTGTCGTGGCACACTTAATTGTTAGCAATTACTCATCTGGCCTGATTCACTCGTAGGATATTCTATTAAATCATTTTTGCTTTGTTCAGTTAGTCTAATAAAGAAAATCTATCTTATTAAAATTATAGTCTTCGCTTAACAACGACGATTAAAAATAATATTGGCGAAACTAGCTACATTGATAATAAGTTTAAGCAAACACGAATAAAAATAGATGCGTATGCTTGTACTTTACCCTTATAATTACAGTTTTTATTTTATTTTCAATAGATACTTTCCATACAATTAAAACCGCAATTATAGTACATACACGTGTACTTTCTAGTAGATATATTACTTCTAAGGTTGCTTATACAGAGTTTAGCACCTAAGATGCCTCGGACCGTAGTTATTTTATCATACAATATATCGAAAAAGTCTAAGAGCAAAATTGTCCATACTTACAAGCACCATCTCCCTAAAATATTTTAGTCATGCCGTATTCCAGTGGCGTATCAGACCTATGTTTCCTAAATAGAACAATATATGTATATTTTGTGGCAGATTCGAAAAGCCTTCAAAGAATTTCTTTTTTCTTATGTAACATCATACTCCTAACATTAGTGGTTTCGCTGTTATAACGGTTTTTTTTCGCAGTTAGACGTACTTCGAAAACTTTTTTTGGCAAGGCTTAAATTATACCGGCGCCGGCGTTTCGGTTTCGAATTTAGGGATGACTAATACCTCTTCTACCTACACATAATTTTTTTTCAAGTGATTTATGGAGTGAAGATAATTTTTGATTGGGCTTTGGAAATTGTGATTTTATTCTAAAACATTAAAGGGAAACCATATCAAAAATACATTGTTAGATAACCGAAATTCCAAGTTTTCCATTTGTAAAAAAAAACACATTTCGTAACAAAATTGTTGTTTGGTCAATTTGTCGAAAAACGTCATTTTTCAAAGTTAGCTGAGATAGTTGCAGCAAAAATTAAATTATTGGAAGTGATGTTAATTAATTTACTTATCTACTTATTTGACTAATTAATGTGTATGTATATACTATTTTTTAAGGTCATTTCAATGACGACCTGTTACTTTGTTGCCCTAGGAATTTTCAAATTAGCTTTATAAAATGATTACTTTTTATACGATCGAATGTACACCTGATCCACGCTCTAGTTTGTTTGTTTTTTCTACTGAGATTTTGTTCCTTTCTGAACCACTTGGAATAAAAGTTAAACATTATAAGCACTATTTCATTTACAAAACACTCACCACAGCTAACACATGTCAACAAGAAAACATTATAAATAAACATTATCATAGCAGTAAACTGATCATAGTGTTGGTTAACTAAAATAACAACATTGTTTACTTTGTCGTTTTTTAAGTAAAAACAAGTTGTTTTTTCGGAAGGCTTTTATGATTTTTATTTTTCGATTTATGAAATACTTTCTTGGGTTTCAGGTTTTATAATTGATATAGGATTTATTTTCAAAAATTATCAATGATCGCGCTTGATGGTTAATTTCCAGTTTCCCATGTCATGTATTGGCCTGAATATGTAATAATTTACTGGAATTATGGAAGTTGACTTGTACGTTGATTTCAGCTTTAAAATATCATACCTATTCAAAACAGAAAGAAATATAATAACTTTTATATTCTGTAGGATTATTAATAAAATCAGCAAAAATAATTCACAAATACATACGTATATGTATCTACATTATTTGTAACATATTTTAGTTGAACCAACTTGATAAATAATAATCAGACAAAGGATTTGTTAGTTGTTCTAGTGATCTATATAGATATATATACATACATACATATTTATATGAAAAAAAGAATTTAATAGGTTATTCATAGGATATACAGAAATATGTGTTATTTATCTATAAAGTTAACCTCGTGGAAGATATAAAAACTTAAAAATATGAATAGTTGAAAGGTTGAGAATATTGTAATTTTATTTTTATTTATTTATTATTAACCCTACAGAGTAAATACAAATAAAGGGTTATTTTACAGTAAGAAATTAAATTAAATTAAGTAACGATATATGATTACAGATTAAACACATATAAAGATATAAACAGAAGCAATATATTCTATATCCAGTCATATTCAACAACAGACTTGTGAAAAAGAAAAACAATAATAATCAAAAATTAAGAATTCACAATAGACATTCTCCAGCTATTCTAACAAAACTTTTATAATTGTTGTTAAATATATCAACGGTACAATTGAAAGAATTGTACGTGCGACATAACTCAAACAGTGGGGAACTTAGTTTAGTAGACGGCGGCGGCGTTCTGTAGGTAAAAGTTAGCGAACTACGTGAATTAAAACGTGGAACATAAAAATGTATTCTTCTTAAAAAACTAGGGTTGTCAATTAAACCATGAACAAGTTTAAATAGATAACTCAGCAAAATCAGTTTTCTCCTATTATTAAGTGTATTAAAATTAAATTCTTCAATCAATACATTAGAAGCAAGATTGTAATTGGGATACATACCATGCTTAGTAAAGTATAAATATCTCAAAAACATTCTCTGAACCGACTCAATCATGTTAACATAGCCATCGTAATCACGATATAAACATATTCAAGTTTGCAGCTGCACAAGAGCATCTATTTCACGGAAATCTCTACGAGTCAATAACAACCCCAAGCAACTTATGTGACTCCGCACAAACCTTGGCAATGTGCTCATTAAACCGTAGCTATCAGTCAAAAATGACACCGAGGTCTTTGATGTGATCTACTCTCTCAATAATCATGCCACTGACGATATAATCATACAGAATTACATGACAACACGACAATTCTCAATACTATCAACTATAGAAAAAATTTTAAGATCATCCGCATACAACTGATATTCGACATCGAAATGATTCCATAAGTTGTTTATAAAAATCACAAATGAAAGAGGGCCAAGATTTGATCCCTGAGGGACTCCACGGCACGCAGTGTAAACACCAGATATAACCCCTACACACTCAACATACAGCTGACGATCGATCAAGTAATTTTTGATTAAAGCTAATAAACATGGGTCAAAACGAACGGCTTCTAATTTAGAGACAATGATATTATGTTGAGTAAAATTAAAAAAATTAGTAACGGTAGAGCGCTCCTTAACAAATCCATGCTGATTTTGATTAATAAGGTAGTAAATATGCCACGAGATTGATTTACAAATAACGATTTCAAAAATCTTCGAAAAATTACACAGCAGAGCTATAGGTTGATAATTAATGATCATATTTTTTGCACCAGATTTAAAAACAGGCACAATTCTGGTTTTCTTCCAGATATCGGAAAACAGGCTCTGTGATAAAATTGCACTATATAAGGTTTTTAATGGTGTGATAAAACATGATATACAATCTTTTACCAGAAATGATGGTAAGCAGTCAGAGCCCACAGCAAGGTTCTCTTTCAATTTACGCACAGCATGTTGAATGTCAACTTTAAATATGTATTGTATTAATACACAAAAGATTAGTGATTTCGCTAAAGTTACACGTAGAATTCAAATACTGACGAGAATACACAAAACTATTTACTACATATATCTAGAGGGGTTGATAAAGATATATTATATACCATGTTACCCGGTATTCTTGTACATCCCTTTCTATTTTTTTTAAGTCCAAAACTTTTTTGGATCATTCTTTACACTACTCTGTACGCTAGCTATATATATAATCTAAGTAAGCAATCTTTATATTACGCTTAACAATATTGAAATAATATTGAATAATAATATTGATTGTATTGAAATGTGCGTAGGTATATTACATTTTTGAAAACGCAATTAGATAAATCCAACCGCCCTATTGCTTTATTTTAAATTAATAATTTCAGAGACATACGAAACTAACCATAGTAGAAATGTTCTCAAAGGGTACTAAGTACGTTCAAAAAATTAATCATTTAGTACTAACAATCTATCAAATTTTCAAAGTTTCAGTTCTAAGAGAAATTCATGTATGAATTATTATATTTTCCTATATTTAGAAGATACTCTACCAAATATAACCGCTTATGAAGCGATATTAATACATATTTTCTTTTCCTGCATATATGTAGTTTTATGTTATTTTATGTGTGAATCCAGGAGATATTCTGAATAATGTTACTTTATATTTAACTCTTTTAGATTTAACATATTGCTAAAAATCTAGCATTCTTCTAAATGGCAAAAGAATCTTTACTATGCAAATACATATGTAAATTCTTTCGGCTCATAATCGTCTTCGTCAGTTATATCTCCACTTTCAAGCAAAAGCACCAAAATACATATACTTACAATCACCGCTCATGATATATACATATGTATATGCAGGAATCACCTTCTTAAAGAGCAATAGAAATAGATCAAACATTAGAGACGGACTACGTAGTTTCCATCTATCTGATCTTATTAGGGCCCGTCCAAATGCAAGATCTATCTCAACGATTGCGATAGTAAACTATGTAGTTTTAAATCTACTCTTTCTAACGGGCTAGGCCACCTCTTACAGATATTTTTTGTTTTTTATACTGTGGCAGTGCTCGACGTTTTCAATTTTCATCTCACATTAGAACTTCGTTCTGTGTTACGGATGCATTATTTTTGAAAATATTGTTGAGTTTAAACATTTGAAATAATGAAAGTATTACAGAAAGAGGCATTAATAAAGAAAATCTATCTATTTATATTTTCCAAACTGCAACAAATACCATATTTACAAATTCGATTTGTAAAGGTATGTATTTGTTATGTATTTGTAGAGGATTGAAAACGGGTTTGGCGATTAATATGTTAATTTTGCTTTCGAGATATTCCGGTACTGCGTAGAACAAATAATGTTTGGAACAAGTAGAACGACCTGGAACAACCGCCAGAATGTTTAGAGAAATATTTAGAGGGTGTTGATTTTAAATTGTAGGCGTCATTTAAGAAAAGAGATTTTTCAAAATCCAACCTCTAAGAGGGTGCAGTAGGATTGTAAAAGTATGGGAAGTAATATTTTATGGTCAAATTTACTTGAAACTTGCTATTTATATTCTTAGGCGCAATTAATGAAACACGTTTTTTTAACTCAGTTAAAAGGGGTATCAAAGTTTCTATGGGAAAGAATAGTATATTATGACACTAGTGCATAATCAAGCTTTAAAAGCTAATTATGCACGAGTGTCATACGATATTTTTTAGTATAAATGCAACAATAATTTTAATTATAGAAGAAATCAAATCAATAATTTCAATACATGACATGTACCTATATGTCATTTGACATTCCCTGACATTTCACTGGACTATTAAACGCTTGGGATTGGCTGTTACCAAGCAACCTTTATACGCACGCCGTGCGAAAAAGGCCCGATTATGCACGCTTATGAGTGTGTTTTAATTGGTTTATGATGCATGCATACTAAAAACATTTTTATTATAAAATTTACTTGAAACTTGGTATTAATAATATATAATAGTATACTACTTATTGTGACTAAAACATTACTGCAGCAGAAACTCAGTTGTATCTTAATTTGGAAAGTATATACATAAATACATATGTATATACTTTCCAAATTAAGATACCGCGTAGAAGCGATAAAAATTACATAAACATCAAACTGTTTATATGATGCGACTAGAACGAATTCCTGAATTCTCGTTCGATATACATAAATATATTATGTATATCTCTACGTTAAATATCTTCTACTTATCGTACTTAGGCTCATCTATACTTGAAATTTATCAACTTGCATAACCAGTTTAATATAATTGGCCACAACTACAGCGGCCCTATACCGGCCTCGACACAAACACTATCAATCCGGCCCTGTTTTAGCGTCTCAAATATGTCCCGTATCCAGCTCGTCACAATTTCTTTTGGTTACATTGTCAAATTTATAATGCAAGTAAATCATATAAACCAATCCAGAAACACAATAACTGACTGTACAGTAGAGCGTCGATAATCCGGACGTCAAAAATCCGGACCGTCGATAATCCGGATTCACGTCCGGAAAAAAATAAAAATGCCAAATACACTGATGCGTGGCTCATTATCGTAGCGCTACTAAGGAATGTTGGCTCAGGGCAGGTGTGCGGGCGCAGTGTCTAAGGGAGGGCAGGGTGGGGAAGACCTACTATAACTCACAGTAAACGCCTGAGTCACTGTCTCAAGCCAGCCAGTTGTCATGTCTCAAAATAAAATTGTTGGTTATCGGCAAAAGTAAAAACCCAAGGTGTTTTAAAAATGTGCACACTCTTCCAGTTTCCTACACATCACAGAAGAGTGCATGGATGACTTCTGTAATTTTCCTAGATTGGTACGAGAATGAATTCATATCTAGTGTAACTAAGTATCGCGAGGAGAACAAGAAACATGGAAAAGTCTTGCTTATCATTGATAACGCACTTACCCATCCCCCTCTTGAAGTATTGAACGCAATCAATGATAATTTTGAAGTTCAGTTCCTCCCAGCCAATGTTATAGCCACTCTGCACCCAATGGACCAGGAAGTGATCGTAAAAATGAAAAAATTCTATATGAAGGAGCTACTTCGTTGTCTTTTGTTGTCAGAAAATGACGAAGAGAGTGTGGTACAGTGTCTAAAAATGAACATTAAAGATAGCATTTACATGCTCTCTGATGCGTAGGATACCTTAACCA
>CM043018.1:61378576-61553569 GCA_023690525.1 Holotrichia oblita
ATAAATTTTTATGTTCCACGTTTAATTCACGTAGTTCCTTCTTTTACCTACAGAACGCCGCCGCCGTCTACTAAACTAAGTTCCCCACTGTTTGAGTTATGTCGCACGTACAATTTTTTCAATTGTACCGTTGATATATTTAACAACAATTATAAAAGTTTTGTTAGAATAGCCGGAGAATGTCTATTGTGAATTCTTAATTTTTGATTATTATTGTTTTCTTTTTCACAAGTCTGTTGTTGAATATGACTGGATATAGAATATATTGCTTCTGTTTATATCTTTATATGTGTTTAATCTGTAATCATATATCGTTACTTAATTTAATTTAATTTCTTACTGTAAAATAACCCTTTATTTGTATTTACTCTGTAGGGTTAATAATAAATAAATAAAAATAAAATTACAATATTCTCAACCTTCAACTATTCATATTTTTAAGTTTTTATATCTTCCACGAGGTTAACTTTATAGATAAATAACACATATTTCTGTATATCCTATGAATAACCTATTAAATTCTTTTTTCATATAAATATGTATGTATGTATATATATCTATATAGATCACTAGAACAACTAACAAATCCTTTGTCTGATTATTATTTATCAAGTTGGTTCAACTAAAATATGTTACAAATAATGTAGATACATATACGTATGTATTTGTGAATTATTTTTTGCTGATTTTATTAATAATCCTACAGAATATAAAAGTTATTATATTTCTTTCTGTTTTGAATAGGTATGATATTTTAAAGCTGAAATCAACGTACAAGTCAACTTCCATAATTCCAGTAAATTATTACATATTCAGGCCAATACATGACATGGGAAACTGGAAATTAACCATCAAGCGCGATCATTGATAATTTTTGAAAATAAATCCTATATCAATTATAAAACCTGAAACCCAAGAAAAGTATTTCATAAATCGAAAAATAAAAATCATAAAAGCCTTCCGAAAAAACAACTTGTTTTTACTTAAAAAACGACAAAGTAAACAATGTTGTTATTTTAGTTAACCAACACTATGATCAGTTTACTGCTATGATAATGTTTATTTATAATGTTTTCTTGTTGACATGTGTTAGCTGTGGTGAGTGTTTTGTAAATGAAATAGTGCTTATAATGTTTAACTTTTATTCCAAGTGGTTCAGAAAGGAACAAAATCTCAGTAGAAACAAGTAGAAACAAACTAGAGCGTGGATCAGGTGTACATTCGATCGTATAAAAAGTAATCATTTTATAAAGCTAATTTGAAAATTCCTAGGGCAACAAAGTAACAGGTCGTCATTGAAATGACCTTAAAAATAGTATATACATACATACACATTAATTAGTCAAATAAGTAAGTAAATTAATTAACATCACTTCCAATAATTTAATTTTTGCTGCAACTATCTCAGCTAACTTTGAAAAATGACGTTTTTCGACAAATTGACCAAACAACAATTTTGTTACGAAATGTGTTTTTTTTTACAAATGGAAAACTTGGAATTTCGGTTATCTAACAATGTATTTTTGATATGGTTTCCCTTTAATGTTTTAGAATAAAATCACAATTTCCAAAGCCCAATCAAAAATTATCTTCACTCCATAAATCACTTGAAAAAAAAATTATGTGTAGGTAGAAGAGGTATTAGTCATCCCTAAATTCGAAACCGAAACGCCGGCGCCGGTATAATTTAAGCCTTGCCAAAAAAAGTTTTCGAAGTACGTCTAACTGCGAAAAAAAACCGTTATAACAGCGAAACCACTAATGTTAGGAGTATGATGTTACATAAGAAAAAGAAATTCTTTGAAGGCTTTTCGAATCTGCCACAAAATATACATATATTGTTCTATTTAGGAAACATAGGTCTGATACGCCACTGGAATACGGCATGACTAAAATATTTTAGGGAGATGGTGCTTGTAAGTATGGACAATTTTGCTCTTAGACTTTTTCGATATATTGTATGATAAAATAACTACGGTCCGAGGCATCTTAGGTGCTAAACTCTGTATAAGCAACCTTAGAAGTAATATATCTACTAGAAAGTACACGTGTATGTACTATAATTTCATAAATTCTTGCGGTTTTAATTGTATGGAAAGTATCTATTGAAAATAAAATAAAAACTGTAATTATAAGGGTAAAGTACAAGCATACGCATCTATTTTCATTCGTGTTTGCTTAAACTTATTATCAATGTAGCTAGTTTCGCCAATATTATTTTTAATCGTCGTTGTTAAGCGAAGACTATAATTTTAATAAGATAGATTTTCTTTATTAGACTAACTGAACAAAGCAAAAATGATTTAATAGAATATCCTACGAGTGAATCAGGCCAGATGAGTAATTGCTAACAATTAAGTGTGCCACGACAACACAGTGAATGTACGGAACTAAATTATGCTGTGTTAATATTGCTAATGCTAATGTACTTACCGGTACACTTGTACTCTATGAACGTCAAATCGAATGACTAGCTTTCCCCTATAAATTAGATCTATGTAATGATTGTAATAAGAACGCCAACGATTTTTTAACAACTAATTTGTTTCAGATTTGTTACTTAAAGTATAAATAGAATACGTTCGTAAAGTTCATATTTAGTTATTTCATGCTTTTCTTAATTTTACAATTGAATTACGTAATAAAATGTACCTATACACGGCCTATTTCCCAAAACTATGGCATTGAAACATTTGTAATATCTAGTAAGTATATCATCTTAACGTTTGCCTTTTTTATTTAAGGTAGAGTGTTCCTTTGAAAATGCCTGAGATGTACTATATACAGATGAAGTAAATTTTTCTTTGAATGGTGCGGTCATATGTAAAACTAGTTCAAGTTGTGTAAGTGGCATTTTGTGACATTGCGGTTTCACAGCAATTTTCGTCATTACTCTTTCCTTCTTCTTCTTTCTACAATTTAAAACGAGCACCAAACAATACCGGATTTTTATGGGGGATATATCTACAGTTGCAAAAATAATGATTAAATACAAAAAATCATAAGTGAAAGTTTTCTATAAGTGAAAAGAGTAATTAGAAAATATACATCAAATTAATCTATACCTATAAAAGGTTTAGTCTTTAAAATCCGATTAACATCACGCTACAGCCCAAATGGCTTATCGTAGAACTGAGACAATTGGCAAAGAAGTCTGATTTTTATGCTGTTTTCTTAGTTGCGCTTTTATATATTTTTTAGTGATTTTCTGGAAAAAACCGAGCAGTTCTTTCTTTAAATACCGAAATAATTTCAGGAAATCAGAGAATGGTTTGGACAAGATGAATCATCACTCAATAACACAAGAATAATTTAATCCTAAACCCAATTTAATCCTACCCCAATAATTAAATCCTATAAACAAAGAAGAAAAGAAATTGATTCCGATTTTTCTTTTTGTATTATGGTGCTTGAATTCGAGAAGAAAATAGTCAAAGTTTCAGTTATAAGCTGTTGATATTCATAATGCTTTAATAAGATATCATTGATGTAATAGTTGTTTGCAACAAATGGTTTGGATTTGTTTATGCTAGTTGGACAGAACAAAGCATATCTAGTGTCAGCTAAGTAATACTACAAAATGGCATCGCCTTCAATTGAATGTATACGTTTAAACAGAGTCAGTAGAAGCGATAGGAAAAAATAAAAAAAAAAACATTGATGTTGTTTTTTGACCATTTTTTTTGTTAAACAATACAATTTGTACGGGTTTTTCGGTCCTTTTAATAATAAAAATCTTTATTTTCTTTCAATATTTCGTCAACAATTCTGTGACTTCTTCCGAAAATTATATTAATTAAAAAGAATTTAGATAAACGTCCAGTTTAGTTAGACAAAATTTTGAATTACTTCAAACTAGACCTTTATCTAAATTCTTTTTAATTAATATAATTTCCTGAAGAAGCCACAGAATTGTTGAAAATATTGAAAGAAAATAAAGATTTTTATTATTAAAAGGACCGAAAAATCCGTACAAATTTTATTATTTAATTAAAAAAACACTATATAACTATGTATTCGTAAAATCAAACTTGTCTCTACTGACATTAATTAATCTAATGAATGTAATAAAACTGTATAAAATTGAAATAAGAGTTGTGATAAAATATCTCTCTATATATTGAGCGAGTCTGCACCTTCATACCAAATAAATAAAGATTGATCACGTTTTAAACTGGGAAGAAAGACAATAACAATAACAGTAACAATACACGAGATAATTAACAGAGATGTAGATGATTTTTTGTAAAAATTCGTTGCAGCAAATGGAACTTTCACCCATAGTCAAAAAGTCAAAGCATGCAATAGCGATATAAACCCCTGCCCCACCTTCCACTCCAGAGATTTCGTGTTGGTTCATTTGCTGAAAATATCATGGGATTTTGAGGGGTTATTTTTGTCAATTTTTTGTCAAGTGAGCGTACACTCATAACTAAATATTGCGCAAACCTAATCCCAAAAGTTCGACCATAAAAAGAACAAAACGGAGAGGAAAATTGAGATGGAGTGTACTGCTTTACAAAAACAACATTTTGATCTGCAAAAGCTGCATTACAATGGATGTCTTTCACAATACTGAGTTTAACATTTTTAAATAACCTCCCTATTCACCTGATTTAGCTTCTAGCGACTGCTAAGTATTCCCAAAATTAAAATAATATCTTTAAAGAAACCATTTTTCAGATTAAGAATCTGTTTATAGATACTTAAAATATCGATACAAAAAATAACATTCTTAGTTGCTTGTTTCTATTTTAGAAAAAAAAAATTATGTATTTGACAGACGATTTCAAACTGGCGTAACTGGTAAGTTCATTCTTCAGTTTTACATGAAAAAGAGTTAAATATCTAAGAAAACAACTGATAGATAGATAGATAAATAGGTAGATAGATAGATATTAGGGCAAGAATTCAGAAAACTGTATATAGGACAAGTCAAATTAATCAGTACTACAATCCAATGCAAATTAAAATTAACTAAATTAGACAGGTTTCGTCGTTTGATAGCTACTTAGACGCAGTTAATCAGGGTTAGACAATTTCTTAACTAGCATAAAAACGTGTCTATCAAATTCCCTAAGCATTTAACTAAACCTAGATTACTCAGATGGGGTAATGGGTTTCACGAAAAATCTCTATCTATCTAATATATTACAGTAAATATTTTCAAACTTGTAACACTCTTATTTCGCTTTGAAGCCACTGTATTCTAGAGCTGTCAAAAATATTTGAAAATTGTATCATCAACTTGAAGCAGTTAAGTTTTGTTTAAAATAAAGGCTATACTGAAAAGGACGCGGTATATTTATGTATAAAGCGTAATATTACTATACTGTCCGGGTGGCCAACTAAGAATGTCCCTCGGCCATATCTCAGGAACGGTTATCAGTACAGCTTTGGGAAAAATATTATTAACTAAAGTGACCCCGAGAAACATCTGGAAATTATTTTAAAAAGCGAAGGATCACCGCTAGAGGGCTTAACTGATCACAAAAATTTAAATTATTATTTTACGCAAAATTTACCAACTTAAGGTCTATCATAAACATGAAAATCGGAATCTACTGAAAATTTTGTATATTTTACATCGGACAACTTTTTGGTATTTTATCAAGTAAGGGGAGGAGTGGAGGGAAAACTTTGTAATGAAGGAACCGAATTTTGCAAACTTAGTCTCGTTAGAATCAGCATTAGTTCCCCAATCTACCCAAATTTGGTCTTATTAGAAAGGATTTTTATTGGCCTATGTTTCGTGATTCAAATTGTTTATTACTGTTTTGGCCATTGCCGCTAGAGGGCGTTAACGAAATTTAAATATGTAAAATTTATGATTTTTGAAAAGAACAATGCGTGGAAGGTTATATTTATGCTCATACTATAAAATAATGAATTGGAAGCTTAAGATTTTAGTGAAAAGCACAACGGTATAATTCATATAAACAACGCAGAAAAACAACAAAAAAAGGAAACAGCATAATTAAGTTAATATTAGTAGCGGCCTAAATCTTGAAGTTGTCTCCTATTATTTTCGATGCAAACTTTCACTCTACAACGAGCGGATAGAACTACAGTCTCTATTTCTGTCTTAGAAATACTTTGAACGATATTTCCTATTCCCACAACCAAGTTGTTATAAGCAGTAGATCGCGTTGCAAAAATAAGATATTTGCTTCGCCCCCTCAAATAAAAATCTAAACAAGTCAAATTTGGGGTCCTGGGCGGCTATGGAAATAGACTGGCGTGTTACATCCACCTGTCAGGGGCCAGAAAATTGTGAACATTTACGGAGAAATACACAGCACACTCGTCATATTGAAAAGCATATTGTTGCGAATTGCTAGCGACATGTTTTCTATTCTGTTCTCTTTAACGCCCTCTAACGGTGATAGAAATAAAGGCAATATTAAACAATTTGAATCACTAGCAGTAGGTTTAGGAAAATCCACGATAGTCTACTTTTTTGCCGCCAAGCATTCCACGCACTGTTCGTTTCAAAAATCATAAAATTTACGTATTTAAATTTCTTTATCGCCCTGTAGCGGTGACGAACAAGATAAAATTAAACAGCTTCAATCACTAAACGTAGGACAATGAAAATCCTTTCTAATAAGAGCAAATTTGCTAAATTCCGTTCACGGGAAGCAGAATAATTTAAATTTATAGAAGAAATATTTACCATCCACACGTTTCTGAAGATATCTTCGGATTGATAAAAGATAGCGATATCCGGTTTTCGCTGATTTGTTGGCAATTTATTAGCCTACTTGTTTATTTTTTTGTGAAAAATGTATGTTTCTATTTAATATTTTCGAGAAAAAACAAAATTCCCGAAAAAATTTAAACAGCGCCCTCTAGCATGCACGTTACTTATTAGATTGGTTCCAATTTGTAAGCATTAGATTGGGGAACTAATGCTGATTCCAACGAGACTAAGTTTGCAAAATTCGGTTCAAGAGAACTGAAGTTATAAGCGTTCCTTCAATACAAAGTTTTCCCTCCACTCCTCCCCTTATTTGATAAAATACCAAAAAGTTGTCCGATGTAAAATATACAAAATTTTCAGTAGATTCCGATTTTCATGTTTATGATAGACCTTAAGTTGGTAAATTTTGCGTAAAATAATAATTTAAATTTTTGTGATCAGTTAAGCCCTCTAGCGGTGATCCTTCGCTTTTTAAAATAATTTCCAGATGTTTCTCGGGGTCACTTTAGTTAATAATATTTTTTCCCAAAGCTGTACTGATAACCGTTCCTGAGATATGGCCGAGCGACATTCTTAGTTGGCCACCGGGTACAATTCTAAGATCATTATACGAGTATGCAGAGTGTATGTCATTACAAATTCGTTTTTATTGCAATCAAAGCGTTTATTCTTTATCTTTACGGTTTCCTTTATAAATTACCTCTGTGATGTCACAATTAGCCAGATAATAGGTAATATTTTTGTCAGTGTAAACAGATTAGATTAAAGAGTTTGCATATATGTATGTAGGTAGGAAAGTAAATGTAGTGAAAAACATATTTATGTGCTTCTGGATTTTATATTATTTAAAAAGAAATAAAATAGAGTACCTACGCACTTTATTTCATTGCCTTTCAAAATAGATATATTTTACGCCTTTAATAAATGTTTCTAAAACCTATGTAAGTGAATTGTAGCATTGTTAAACTCTATATTGCAATAATTCAGGTTGATTCTCGTTGGGACTCATCTATCATCAAATAAAGGCCATAGGTATGTTACGTTTAGTCTTCATAAAATTCTGTAATACACATACGTGAATGGTACAAATTAAAAAGATTTATAATTTTTATAATAATTTATATAAAGATCTATATGCAACAAAGGTTTAAGAAACAAACGTTTCATATAAAATTAAACATGGCCGACTGCTGATGTGTTTATCACAGAACAGTTTATTTTGTAGTTATAATACTACATGGTTTTGCTGAGCAAAATAATTTTCATTCTAAACAGAGTTATAAACCTATATATTAGAATCAAATATTCATACAAAATATGTTATCTACTGCATGTTATGCTTTTGTTAAATCTTTTGTTTTCAGTGGATTTAGTTTGTTTTATTTTTGATTCAATTTTGTTGCTAAGCGAAATATGGAACTTCTAATTAGTTTATAAAACGTAGACACTTATCTGATTTAAATAATTATAAAATACTTACTTTAATATAGAATTTTAAAAAAAGTTTTTGAAATCTACAGAAATCGGGAGAATTTTCTGCTTCATTCACAACTATTTATCATAAGAATGTGTACAGATTTAAAAAAGTAAGTTTAGTTGCATTTTTGCGATCAAATTTTTATAAACTAACCAACCTACACTAAGATTAAAAAATATTATTATTTATATACATATGTATAGGATGTCTTGTGTAAGTTTTATTCAATACTCCACTTACTCTTTACGGCTAAAATTTTTCTCACCTAACCATACACTTGAAATGGGATCAATGTTATTATCAGGATTTGCTAACGTTTATAATCAGCCATATTGTTGGCACAGCCATAAGAAGCAATAAAATGAAACCGAAATGTTGTCACTCGGTAGACGACATATTTGTCATCTAACTAACCTATAGTAAAAAAGTACAAAAGTAGTTGGAGTAATACATTAATAGGCAACATTCTATGATCTTATCCTGGTAATAAAAGAGCTCGTAGTATTTCTGAATGTATTAGTAAAAGACAACAATACATATCTTTATGTTACATCATATCATCAACCAACATGGAAAAAATTAATAATGAAATAATTAATATAAATGTCTTGAGTTGAGTTAATTCGTTGTGAAGCGAATGTATACGATTGCAATTCACACTTAGTATAGTCAACTGAATAAAAATTGTTAATGACAGGTACAAAAAAATCGCAGATAAGTTAGAGAAACTAGTAGGGATGAGAAACAACAGTACATAAGTCCCTGCTGCCAATCATTTATGAATTGCGTAGATTTCAAATTCCTTGTTTTAAAGTTAACCCTGGGAATTAATAATTACTTTATCGAACCTCTTATTATTGTTATCTAACATTTGTTGCTTCTTCCTCATTAATTACTTCTAACAAATTCCGTATAAAACTCACTACCTAAAATTTGATCGACAAAAAAGGATTAGATCTTAGTAGTGATATGACAAAATTTCAGTTAGCTCGCGATGGGTACTATGTATTCTAAGTATGACATTCTGAGTTGCTAGTCGAAATCCAAACAGATACAGGTTTTTGAAAAATCTAAATCGAGGATTTAGCGTGATAAGCATTGTCCAATGATGACTGGAAGATATTTCGTAAATAATGTTTGTGGGAGTCAACGTAGTCTAAAGAATATAATGTGTGCAGTGCAGTGTTCAAAATTTAATTACAATTTTTAAATAAATAAAGACAATAAATCAACGTCAATTTCCCAGGATTTATATCAATATTTTTTACAAAATTTAGTTCCTATTCTCTCGTACGTAATGTGTGTGAAATTTTCCTACCTTCGTAATATTTATCAGCTACATTCCTTCTTCCGTTCAAATATGCGTCCGTTTCTTTTTTCTCGTCTCTTCCGTACTAACACTCTAATCTTCTCATATTTTATTATTTTTGCTAACTTTCTTCAATATTGTTTATCTATTTCACGTACTGTTCTTTCAGTAAAATATCTTTTCACCTTCTTCACTTTCTTGTCAGACGTTTTTCTCTTATTCTTCACTTTCGTTTTTTGGCGTTTCTTTCCACTTGTCTCTTTATCATCCTATCGTCTTTTTTTATTTTGTGTGGCATTAATTTTGAAATATTTTAGCCTAAATCGAAACTGACGCTTTTTATTTAAAATGTTAAGTACGATGAATGACAACATAACAGTAGTAAAATACAAATAGTAATTAAAGCAAGAAAAGCGTTGTATTTATGTGTCGTAATATAATAATATAGTATTATTTAAACCTTTCATATTTTGATTTATGATCCTGCAGTGAAGTGTTGAGATAGATTCAATTCATATGGTGTGCGGAACCACATTCGTCTGGGTTGATATACAAGAAACGGTAACACATATTTAAAATCTTTTTGTTGGAGCATGTGTAAGTCCATTGGGAGCACGTTCTAAAATTATTTTGAAACATACAGGGTGTCCCAAATGGAATACCATGTATATTATTGTATATTTGGATGACGCAGTTACTGTTATATTCTCTATACCTAGGTTCAACAGTTTCTGAAATATTTAACAATTTTTGAAAATGTGGATCAATATTTAGAATGAGTACCTGGGGTACGTATTTACGTTACGTGTTTCAAGTTGCATTATTTCATTAGTACAACCATATATCTAATGCTAAAATAAAGATGCTTTGTAAAAATTATACAGGCTGGTTAAAATCTTACCTCTAACTGTCGGTACCATTAATGCCCAATAACTTGCTTATTTTAAATGGAACACCTTGTGTCTAACATCGTCATTCGATTTTAATTTTATTTCTCTTTTCAATGTTATTAAGGTGCCCTATAGATCTCTTGTAGTTTCTTTGTAAAAGTCAATTCACTGTTTTATTGGCGATTATGTACTACAAATTTGGTTAAATCAAGCTAGCTTCGACATGCTGACAATAATTTCAGATATTAACTTGGTCTAATTTATTCTTGTGAAGTAGGCAGTGGTGCATTGGACGTTACTTGATATTTATTGGAAATAAAACAAAAATTAACCAATACATATCTTATTACATACACATTTTCATCATAAACTTAAGTAATACAAAAGAAAACAAAGAAACTAATGATTCAAATATCACTCATTATCAAAACATAAATAAATTCTTGGTTGAAATGTTTTCATATTGTCAGGTGTTGTTCGTGGTACATACATATGTTGTATACAATATTTTTCATATATCTCCACAATAAAAAATCTGGACTCGTTAGATCTAGGGATCGTGCAGGTTAGTTCTGTGAATTACCCTGTCCTACTTACCTATTAGGGTATTGCCTATCCAGTTAGCTCCGAAAGAAGGAGCACCAATAGTAATAGCTGCATCTTTTGTCGGATTTTCAGAGGTATGTTTTCCAAAAGTACGGGTAAAGTTTCTGCAATAAATAAACATGGCATACTTGTACCACATACGTAGCGGGAGGTATTTCGAACGTTATCGGGTTTGCGACTGGTCAACTAGCTGTATGTATGCTAGCAGCGTTGAACTGCCAATTAGTATGCAGTCGTATCGTACATAAATACTCCACGGTCGGCAAGATCGCTTAATTATTCCATGTAGATATATTTATGTATTGAAAATGACGGACTTTAATTTGAGTGATTTTTGAATCAGTATTGTCTTTGTTTGTTTCTGTTTTCTTTTGTATTAAGTTTATGATGAAAATTTGTATGTAATAAGACGTATTGGTAAATTTTTGTTTTCTTTCCAAAAAATATCAAGCAACGTCCAATGCACCACTACCTACTTTACAAGAATAAATTAAACGAAATTAATATCTGACCTTGATTTAACCAAATTTTTAGTACATAATCGCCAATTAAAACACTAAATTGACTTTTACAAAGAAACTATAAGAGATAGCTATAGGGCACCTTAATAACACTGAAGGGAGAAATAAAATTAAAATCGAATGACGATGTTAGATACAAGCTGTTCCATTTAAAATAAGCAAGTTATTGAGCATCAATGGTACCCACAGTTAGAGGTAAGATTTTAACCAGCCTGTATAATTTTTAGAAAGCATCTCTCTGAAGCAATTTCGTAATATTCATTGTTAATTATACAATTTTTTTGAACAATAATGTTTGAGAACTGTAAAAGTTACAATAAATACGTGCATGAAGGTGACGGTCGGAAGAAAATTGTACGACCACAAAAAGAAGCACAATTATATAGTATTCGTACTAAAAATACTATTTTAGTAAATGACGTTTTGTGTAGGAAGTGTCGATATATTGTATATATGTAAGTCCATAGTTCCGCGATATAATTACCCACAACTGTGACATCAATAACTTTAACCAGATTTGAAAGCAAAGACAGTGACATCGAAGTGTCGGATTGTAGTAATTAGAGCGACATAATTACCTGTGTTAGTGCAAGTGATAGGCAGCATATAAAGCTAAATATACAGCGAATTGTATTTACACATAGGCATTGCTGATTTTGTGGATCTGCTGTAAACCTCCAGCGAATATGTACCTTTAGAAACACAGTATGGTGTTTTTAGGAGAAAGAATATTTATATACTGAAGGTAATCGTTGTTGTTCCACTCACAATAAGCTATTTACCTACATATGTATATGCAAATTTAATTTTATTATTTATTTATTATCTATAATTAATATAATTTATTTATTTATTCAATTTTAACAGCAATAGTAACACCCATTGCAACACATTTCTTTTACAAGCTGCGACTTTTTTCAGATAAATTTTTTCATTATGTAAATAAACACTATCAGCAGATACTTGATTTTTTTGAATTTCGTATCTTTTCAGGAAGTATACTAAAATGAATCTTAAAAACCATCTAACTAACTAACTAAGAGCATCTATTCATATGAATCTCCTATTGGCATTTTTTGTGATCTGCAAAAAGCGTTTGACTGTGTACAACACAATCTTCTGAGTACTTGGTCCTATTACATCTGTTGTACAATCTAATACTTTGAGTTATCTCCTGTGAAAGCAACGACATACTATGTGGCGATGATATAATCTTTTCGACAATTTGTGGAATATATCTATAATGCCTTCTGATTTATAATTCTGTAGCATAAAAAGTCAATGAATGCGTACCTACTATTTTTACTATTGGTGACTTCATTTAATTTTTACCTATACCTACAGCACAAATGATAAAAATGATAAACGCAATTACAATTCTTGGAGATTGATTTAGAGATTTAATATTAACATTAACTATGATAATTCGAAGTTCTTCACTGGATCTCTTGGTGCAGAAGTACAACACTAAACACTTTAACCCACTAAACACCAAACAAGTTTTAACTAAAACACCGACGCGTTTCAACAGCAATGCTGTCATTATCAAGGCGATAACTAAATTAAAATAAAATCTACAAATACAGGTAACCTAAATGTTATGCACAGTCAATCCAATACGCATCATTAATTTCCGATTAACGAAAACAATGACGAATGCGGTATAGGTCCTTTGTCACAGTTCATTACACATGACTTATTTTTATATATTTCTAAACTTTCGAAAACATTTAGAAACTTACAATTGTTTATTTCTCTAATTAATATAACATTCGTATGATCGATGTTGTGATCTGTTTCAAAAATGTGTTGGGCAACGCTCGATTTCTCAATTCTATTAAATCTAAGATTAGCCATATGCTCTTTGAATCTAGTTGAGACTGCTCTCCTGGTTTGCCCAATATATTTTTGATTACAATCTTTACAATTGATTTCGTAAATACCAGACTTTTCTAGAGGTTGTATTTTATCTTTAGGGTTACCGATGAGACTTCGTAAACTAGTCCCAGAACTGTAAATTATTCTGAGATCTAGCTCTTTGAAGATTTTACTCAAACCTTCAGTGATAAAGGGAGCGTAAGGGAGGGTCACAACGGGTGGAGCTGTAACATCCTCTCGAAAAGTCGTAGATTCTTTCACAGTTTTCTTATAATTAAACTTCCTAATTAATTTATAGATATGCTGAGGCTAGAAACCATTACACTTGGCCACATCTTTTATAATTTTAAGTTCTTTCTCATATCTCGCCTTGTTCAAGGGAAAAGTGAGAAGTCTGTGGACCAAAACATTCAGGCTTGCCATTTTGTGTTGAACACAATGATGGGAATCTGAAGGAATGTAGCGAAGTGTACTGGTTTCCTTTCTATACACGTCAAACTCTACTGTTATTTCTAATTACTAAAGTATCTAGAAAGGGTAGCTGACCGTTTTCTTCTTCTTTCACAAGTGAACTTTATGGTTTCGAACCGATTATTTAATCTATTGAGAAAATCGTCAATATTACATTTTTTAGTGTCAAATATAGCGAAAATATCAACCACATACCTCAACGAAACCCTCCTATACAGTTTAGGAAACCACAACAGCTGCACTCACCACAAAAAAAATTAATCACAAATTTTGCATGCGAAGAGCAAATGTATTGGCATCTGTACAAATGGAGCAAAAGTTATGACCTCCATAATTTTTATTAAAGGGATTGTAGCTTATTAAAATCGTCCTTACAATTTTTTCTAGTAGCCATCTATATGTATACAGACGCTTGCTACGCAAAGGGTACCCCGTAGTACCGCAAAATGCTGTTCATGAGGTCGTCTAAATCACCTATTAAAATATTGGTCATTGAGTAAACCGTATTATTGAACGAAAGGATGAGATGCATACGTTTCTTAGAATACAATTTCAATTTGAAAGATAGATTACTTGTTAAAAATTCACTGCTTAACATTGGCTATGTAAGCGGTATTATTACAAATATTAATGAATTAAGTTATTATGTACATCACAAAATATTTAACCAGTTAACTAAACACAAGAGTGTGGTTATTATTTGCGCTTTACTTTATTTATTATTGTATTAATTGGAATAAAAAACTGTTTCTTTGAACATACTGTTTTACTAAAATTATAACAGGAATATTCCGAACTGTAAAGCATCCAATTGAAAGTTTATGATACTATGTCAAAATTAATTGCTAATTTTAAGTGCAAAGAATTCAAATTAAAGTTTACGTAGTATCATGTGTAACGTTTCAAATTTATAGCGCAAGTATTTGAATTACAGTTCTATTTACCAAGTAACATACATACTATTTAAACGAAAGTGCAAATAGGCTTCCCCTGTATACAGTGCAGTACTGAAATTTTCACCCCCGTTACTCAAAGCTTTGAATGATATGTGTATCGTGTTTAATTGGAGACAAACATAGAGTTTACTTACATTAAATTACTAAACAATAACAATAAAATAAAACATCGACCATACTTTTACTTATTTAAAAAAAAATACATTATTTTGATAGCCCTGGCTCTAAGTAATAGAATATGTAACACCATGTAAGCAGTAAAAGAGTTAATTTAGTAACTAATCTTTTTTAGCACATATATTAATTTATAGTTTTGTGATTACACAGCTATCACGATAACGTGAAACTTAACAGCTGATGCTAATAAACTTTGAAATTTTGCCAATTTTGCCTTGTCAATTTCGGTAACACACGGTTCACTCTTCGTAATGCCATCTTTGAAGATCAGATTCAAGTCCAAACGATAGTATCAGCTTTTAATATATGTACATATCTACTTTGTGACCTTATCTTTCAATTCCTGAAATATTTCCACTTGTTGTTTTATTGACCTACAAGTGTAAATATTTCAGGAATTGGATAATAATAATAATAAACTTTAAAGTTTCGACGTTTATCATAATGGGAAAAAAGTGATCTTATAGAGAACAATTTATCAAATTTAAATAAGATGCCTAACTTAATATCAAACTTTAGTCACTTTAGTTTACATTTAATATAAACATTTATTAGGTATAGCCAAAGCTTTAAATGTTTATATTAAATAGAAAAAGAAAAACATTTAATTAATATAAATAGACCATTATTATATTAATGCAGCTTTTCTTATACCAAGGTGTGTCGCTTGGTCGACTATCGAGTTACGAAAAGTGAAACATTAAAACCAGTGAAGGTAGTTCCTGAAAATTATAAAAGAATAATTGAATCATATAAAATGCGCATTTTGAAACTTATACATTACAAAGTTTTTATCATTTGTCTTTCTTTCTTAAATTTAATAATTTTCTCTGTCAAGTTACATTAGAACAGAATTTTTTTATCATTTTACTTTATCGTTAACCTTGTATTTGTTCAGCAAGATATACAACTCATTGCAAATAATATGTTTATGAATGGATAATATATTATTATTTGCCAAAGTACATACTTAGATATGTGTATGTAGTTATTATCGCCATTTATTCTACTCTTTGTTAAATATAGGAAGTTGTTTTGTCGTTCTTTGTTTAGTTTGATTTCCAAGATAAAAAAATCTGATCACTATTACAAATTCCGATCTAACTCGGTTTCGAAATGTACGAAGAACACCTCTAATTCATTGAGAAATGTGCGCGAGATGAAAATCAATGCGTCACGAGTCCCCTAGCGCAAAGTTCGCGTGCACTGGAAACGATAAGGATCAATTTAGCTTGTATTTTTCACGCAAAAATCGACTTCATGCGCGTACGGGTACGGGCGCACCAGACCGCCGGCTATTTTAGTATTTCGCTGCTGAATCCTTTGTGTACGGCTCTATTCGTCGAATGTATATGTATCCGCATCTAGGTGATGTGTTAAAGTTTAACGATATAATAGTTTCCATATTTCACCCATTGTAATTATCATTCTTGAAAGAAATTTCGAACTTTATAATTAACAATATCTTTGTTGTACCTGCCTTTTATGTTCGGACGTTGATTCGTTGATGTCTGACGTGTATATCTATGCTACTAAATTGTATGATTCGGGGGGCTTTGTTATTGCACGAGTGACAGATCGCGAGTTTTTAGTTGTTTTAGTAGATAGTAGCGACTAAACAGCAAACGTATTTAGTATTCCTACTGCGAATCAGCTGATATTTGACGGTTCTCATGTCATTATAGTCTTTCGAAGCGATTGTATGCAGATTTGTGCAGTGCGTGCTGGCGAGGACGACATTTTTCGTTTATTTGAAGGCAAAACTATTTCTACTAAATTAAATAACAAGGGATTTTATTCACTATCTGCCATTAGGTAAGTAAATTTAATTAATTACATAGGTACATATTAATAAACAGAGTCTGTTGTTGCAACAACGCGACACTCCTATCAGACTCAGACTTTACTATTATTGATTTTGCGAATTATCCTGTAATTTAGGTATCAAGTGTCTACAATTAAAACTGTCTATAAACTGCATCGATATAATATGTTTTCGTAATTTATTTATCAATCATGTCGTGACAATAAATACAATAAATATTATCTATAACGTAAAAATCAAACTTTAATCCTATAAATATATACGATAGCAAATATAAATCAAATGAAATAAACATTACACATTCATCTAAAAAATGTCACTTAAGTAACGAAGTACCATCACTTTTGTATATTATTAACCAATATGAATCAATGATAATATTACTTCCTATTTTATTACAATAGAAAGCAATTTGGTACCTATTTCTAAAAATAAGTGGAACGTAAGAGAAATGTTAAGATACCTATAGCTATGGTATGCAGAAATCAATAGGCATGAAATGATTTTTCGCGGTGAATAGTGTTAACAAATCTACTTGAGTCATGTAGTAGAAACATTAAATAATTACCTACATATATGAAAAATTATACGAAAAAATATGCTATATTTACCTAAAAAGGGCAGAAAGCTCTTACAGTAGCAGTTTGAAAATCATGTTTGGTATTATCTAAGTAGATACTTCTGAGCATAATCGATAATTCAAAATTGATTCTACAATTATTATTAAGTTGTGAACACCTTTTGATCTTATTTGACCTGCCTAGAACTCTTCAAAAATTGGTCTTTGCAAAGCCAAAGTACAAAAATTTTAGTCTTCTAATTTAGCACATACTTAGGTCCTACATCTTTAGCGTCTCTGAATAAAATTGATTAATGCTTTCGGGGAAATATCGGGTGGGTATAGTTTTAGCCAAGTTTTACTAAAATCATGCTCTAGGTACACAAATGCCATCTTTCTTGAAGCTGTTGTTTTATAGTGGGCCACAAAGTTTCGTTAGGAGACGTAATGATTACAGAGTGAAAGTTTACGAGACTATGGAGAATAACAATAGTTATTTATATTCCAAGAGATGTAAGTGTATGGTTTTGCGATCGACGACGTGATTTTGTTGACCGAGGTGTATAATAGATGAGTTTCATACAATATTTTTCTTACTACTTACCTAAAATGGACATTTTCAAAAAAAATTGACGTTTGTTTCTACATCAATAGATGTCAAACACATCAATAGATGTCAAACATGTTGCATAAAAGCGCTAGTAGCTATCGCTACCTAATCGAAAGTATTTACATGGTATTTACAACCCTTTGAAGTAAAACACAGAAGTAAAATAAATTGCTATATTCTGCTGTCAATGGCAGCTTGCATTACTTTCACAAGATAAGAACCAATGCAAGCTTACTTCTACATAGTAAATGTTATTAATAGTGATAATACAACAAAAATAATTATATGTATATACCTAACTGAAAATATTAATAATACTACTATTTTTTATTACCTCTTTTACTTGAACAATTAAAAAGGTTTGTCGGAAATTATTGTGAAAGGTGACATTAATTGACAATCTTTTCTGATTCACACGATCTATGTAGGCCTGTTCGTAGATCCCCTTGCCCCTAATTTCTTACCAAAACTAACCATCATATATTATCCACAAGTTTGTGCTTTTCAACTGAATCTCTGAATGTCTGACGATTTCTGAGAACTTCCTTCGATCAGTGAAGATCTGTAAACTCTCTAGATGATTTCGTCCTGTTTAGTAAAGATGTCAACCACATCAAATATTGATCATCTTCTTTTACTTTCCTTGGTCTATCCGTTATTTTTTATTAGCCCATTTGCGTTATTTCTGGAATTTATCTATCATTAAAATAGAATAACTCAACTAAACGCTTCCAAATTCAGTAATAGACTTATCCCACCTTACTCTCAAACGTTTCTTAAGCAGGTAAGAAAATAACATAGGGACAGATTTTCCGAATACGATTAATTGAAACTATTTTCGCAGAATCTATTTTGTGTTTCATTTAACAATAGCTTTTAAAAATAATATTAAAAAACGAAACGATATTGTTAGAATTACATCACTTACATATGCACACCACTGTATGCAGATAAGCTGTTTTCCCTCCAAACAGAGCAACTTCCGTTGGCGGTAGTAAAAAAAATTAAAGTGAACAAAACTTTGTCATAATCACTTCTTCCTAATGGTCTCCTGTCGGTCTTAGAAATATGTTCTGCTGTTCTATTGCACCGGAATGAATCGTTTTAATTGCTTTTGAACTGTTTTAAGTAATCGTCATCTCTTCTTACGCACTTACTAATTTTATGGAGTATTTTACTCCAACTATGAAGTGTTAATTGCAGAAATCGATGATGTTATATTATAATATAACAACATTTATAATAAATTTATGTTATTAGCAGCTCAATTTTAAATCGTTACAAGTAATTACAATTATACATTAACAACTACCAGCAGATATCATTATCATATTGTATATTGATATTTCGTATTACGATGTAATACGAAGTATGCAGTACATTAAACAATACCTTTTAAATACATTTATTGCAGGTTAATAAAGTCAATTGTTTGATTTCAAAATTCCGTTTAGACTTCTAATGAAAAGGGGAGTTTGTAGTTAGTAGTTGGTTATTTTTGAAGGAGTAGAGCAGTATGAGAATATCTTAGACATTATATTACTTCCAAAAGATAAAATTATAATGACAACACGGAATGAGGCCAAGTATTAAATCGAATAAAAACAAAAAAGTCACTATGTTACTTATTCATTCGTAATGAAAAAAATGCGTTTCTACTTCAGTAACCTAAACGTTAATTCATGAGTACAACTACTGCTTAGCAGAACTAAATTTTGTTGATATATTGTATTTTTTGTAAAATAAAGGCTTTCTTATCCAAACAGCCTTAAGTAATAACTGAAATGAAAAAATAATTCTGATATCGATATAAGTAACAGCAGTGGAAAGAGATTCTTAAATGTGTCTAAAAATAAGAGTGCGAAACGAAAAAATATGAATCTTTATGTAAGAAACATATAACAGTATTTACGCCCTACCCTTCTATTTTTAACTAGAGAATTTTTTAACGTAGTTGTTTTCTCACTGACAAACTAGCTTTACTGCACTTTTATTTAAAGAAATATACTTTCATACTGTAATATGCCATATTTTCGAATTTTAGTTAGTATCGTAAATAGCGTAAAGCACTACTGCGGTAAAGATATTAAACTTCGTAACTAGGCTTCTTAGTAACTAGGTTTATTAAACTGACCTGCCTGTTACTTTCTACACGCGCAATTTTAACGCTAAACACAAAAATATTTGTATTGGTTATGAAAGAATATAAAACTTTAAAGATATTTGTATTGTAATGTGTTTTTACGATACTTGATTGATATCGGGAGTAGTATATTGAGCACTTAACGAATTATTTCATTTTATATCCACACGTACCCACATAAAGAGGGTATAAAAATCAACGAAATATGTGTATATCCATCATTAGAATAAAATTAAACCATTGTAGAGTACCAGGTTAATTATATCAAATCCAACTGGTGGATAATGACCGATGCCTTTGCGAGATGATAGGCCCCATCAATCATATTTTGTTTCAATTTGACCAGTTTATGGGTTTATGGGTATTCATTGAAAAGTTAATGCAAATGGGAGTAACAATGCCAAGAGAAGATGTGTTCCGCGTAAGATCTAGTTCTTTGCATCCTTTATATATGTACATATGTATATCTCGAATCCTCATAACTCATGTCCTTTATTCCGTGGTTTATCTTAGTATTCAAGCCGACATGACATGACCCCATGTCGTGGAGAGTGTTTTTATGTCCTTGTTGTTGTCATCATATACATACATATATCCTCTTGGCTAATCAGATTAGCGTTGAAAACATATTAGAGTTTTTTGGTTAAGGGTAGCCCCGCAAGCCACTTCTTTTATTTACTTACTTACTTATTCATCCAACTCGCCTTCGGCTATTTTGACAATTTTTCCATCGCGTATCGTAAAATTAGACAATACGATACACAAAGCGTAAATATATCTATTGTAAGTATTTGTAGAATTTCTTCCTTATATAGTTATTATAGGGGAAAAAGTGGTAATTTCTTCCTTACTATGGGAAGTATTTTATAGCTTCAATAGTTACAAAAATTATTATCCATGTATTGGATAAGAAAGAAGAGATAAAAAAAATATATGTGTATGCAAAATTTCACGTTAATTGAATAAGTGGAATTAGATTATGTATAATACCTATATTTCTGGAATTTTAACCCAATTAAGAATATATCATGTAAACAAATTAAATATAGACATTTTTTACTTATAATGAAAAGGATTTTAGATTTTAAGATCGTTCATAGCGTTATCGTACAAATTTCCTTCAATATTATATTTATTAGATTATTATCTCATTGTACCTGTAAGTTCGTTTTGCTGTTTAAATTAAAAGAATTATGTAGTTAGGTGTTAGTTAACAACTGAAATTATCTGAAATTCCGAGAACATAATTCTATATACAGCTCTATTTTATTAGTTGGTACTTGTTGCGATAGGCAAATACCGAAGATCGTATTTTCCATCCTTTAATGTACATACATACGTATGTAGTACCTACATACATTTCAAATTGTTACATAGAGTGTCCAAACAATAGATTCAGTTTTTTTAAGCTATAAACCGTTCTATTTATTTAAATAAATTTTAATGAAAAATAAATAAATATAATATATGTATGTATTTTTCATGTATATAATTTTTCATAATATTATTATGACATGGAAACTGAAAGATTTTTAAATTATTTATAAATAGTAATCTCGGTAACCACGGTGTTGCCGGTATGCATAATATTTATTTAATATTTGACAAAAAATCAACCTAAATAAGAAATAGAATAAATGTAAAAATTAAGAATAAAACATTGAAAGACATTTTGTAAGGTTCACACAAACCGGGAACTCAATAAACAGGAACATATTAGTTGTTATGAGTTTAAATATACAATCGATTTCAAAAAAACATGACCAACTAGAGACAATACTAGTGGATAATGCAGTTGATATTATGTGCATAAGTGAGCACTGGATGTGTATGGAGCAACTAAGAATATTCAACATACAACATTATTCAATAAGTGGATACCACTGTCGAACCAACATGAGAGGGGGCGGCGTACTTATCCTGACAAAAAATCACTATACGGCTATATCCATGGATGAAATAAACAGAATGTCTGTAGATGATGAGCTGCATGCTGGCAACGGTGCACAAGAGGCTTTCAGTTATTTCCACAAGAATTTCATTACTATATTCAATATGTGCTTCCCGGAAATACATAAGAAGAGAAAGTGCCAATATCAAAAGAAACGGCATACAAAAGAACTCAAAAACATGAAAAATCAACTCGATGCGTTGATGACTATTTTCAGGACAGTGGTGACACAGCCACCCTACAGATTTAAAAAGAAGCTAAACAAAAATATCCAAGCTTGAGTGAGAGTTCGAAAAGAATATACAACGAAAATTATATACAAAAGCTGAAAACAAGGAGAAGGCAGTGTGGAACATTATAAACACCGAGACAGGAAAGTAAACTCAATGCGGTGGGATAAGCTGCTGCAATTTAACCGCCAAACAGTTACAATTATTTCGTCATAATCGGGGAAGGCATTGTTGAAGGTAGAGATAAAAGCGATTCAAAACCTGATGACCTTATCCTAAAATAAATAGGAGTCCAGCAAAAACTTGTTTCCTGGAGCCAGTTAACGGTTACGAAATAAAAGAAATTATTCATTCATTGAAAACTAAAAAGCTAAAGACATATATGGCATTAGTGTGGACTTACTACAAAAAATTACTACAACAATTTTGGAACCCTTAGTGACGCTGATAAACATGTGCCTGGAGGAGGGCATATTTCTCGATGAATTCAAAATTGCGAGAATTGTCCCAATATATAAATATGGAAGCATAAACAGCGAATCCAACTATAGGCCCATATCCATCTTATCTACAATCGCCAAGGTATTCGAAGCTGCAATAAATCAAAGACCGCCATTCTCTCCAGCAATCAGTATGGCTACGTTCGGGTAAATTAACAATAACGGCGGCGGGTGATTTCTTGGAGACAGTAGTGGAGGCACGTGAAAAACCAGCACATAGAAATCGTGCTCAGTGATCTAAGCAAAGCTTTTAATTCTGTATCACATGACGTTTATGTTTATTGTGTATATTAATGTTTTGCCAGTGAGTGTTCGAAGCTCATCCTAAGGCGTGTTTGTATGCAGATGATGCATCCTTTGTGGTAGAGAAATCTCACGCTAAAGATACAAAAGACAGTATAAAACAGTGGTGCAATATTAACGGATTGAAACTGAATGAAGATAAAACACAAATCCTTGTAATCCCTAATGAAAATGTGTCCACTGCAAAGTTTTTAGGATTGACATTAAGCACCAATCTTAAATGGACAGGATCACATATCATCAATAAGTGGGAAACTTTGTTCAGCAATTTATACTATAAGGAGAATAAAAACGTTTAAACGCATAACGCTGCATACTATGCAGGTTTTCACAATGTCGCGTCGTATGGAATTCTGATGTGGGGTATGTCACCGGAAACGGAAAAAGTGCTTTTACTTCAAAAACGAGCAGTGCGAACCTTGTGTGAATATAGAGAATATAGAGAAAGTTGTCGGCCAATATTTAAACGGGAGAAAATACTCACCATTATCAATGTATACATTCTATCTTGTAGAGCAGGAGAAAAAAGTATCCGGACAGTGCGCGTGTCGGGCTCGTGGCCTAGTGGCTTGCACACTTGCCTCGTAGTCCAGCAGTACCGGGTTCGAACCCCGGTGCTTCCTTTCTGAGTTTGGTTTTCTGTAGCTTTCCAAATTCCACGGCAAATGCGGAAAGGTTACATCTTAAGTCGGTCTACAGCCGCAGGCGTAATAATAACTCATGGCCAGCCGATGTCGCCCCCTGTAATTGGCGCAAGCTGTTGGGGGATGCTAAGGCATGAATTATTATTATTATTAAGAAGGAGGCTTCTTACTCAAACCCTACGGGAACTTTATTGTCCTAGAGTGCATACAAATAATGCCTGTGCCACAGACAGTCCATGTAGGTATACTAAGTCAATAAAGTACCCGTGCATTTTGAGTGAAGGGCATCTTTCTTACATGCACTGGCAGGATACTTTTTTCTCCTGCTGTACAAAGTACGTACACGCGCACAAAACTCACTTTAAAATAAACTCACAGGTGCATGATCATGACGCCAGAAACAAAAGTGCATTAGTTACTACGTTTCATAGACTAAACGTGACACAGCAGTCGCTTGACTTTTGGGGACCTAAGCTCTACAACAAACTTCCGGAACAACTTAAGAGCCTTGGTGTGAATCGTTTCGGCAAAAGAATGAAGGAAATTTTCTTGAAAAATCCCTTTTATAGCATCGAGGAGTACCTGTTGCATGAATTTTAATTTCATTTTATTGTTCATAATTGTACATGTTATAAATGGATATAGTATATCCATATATGTCTATGTCACAAAATTATTTGTATAATCACTTTGTATGTTACTCGTTCATGTATATTGACATGTTTATATACTTTTGACGTGTCTGGTATTTAAGACGAATAAAGCTGAAACTGAAAACTATAAATGTTCATATTCTGTCAGTTAATTCATTTGAGTTAAAAATTGCATAAAATGTAGTATTGTCTACCTGGTGAAAGTGTGATAAGAACCTTTGAGTTTTCATGAAAGGTAGTGATAACATTTCAAATAAACAAAACGGCGGAAAAGATTTTTTTGCTTCTTTCTATGTAATATTCATAAAATAATTTTTGAAATCATATTTGATTCATATTTTCTTAATAAGCTTGCAAAAAATCAAGCTTTAACTTTAATAACGGAATGTTTTTTGGGCACATCCACTTGTTAAAAATTACAAAGAATAAATATCTCAGAATGGTGCAGGATAACTCGATTTAGTTGGATCAGCGATTCAAAAATGGATAATCGAGTTGGAGGATATCTTAAGTTAAACCATCAGTCATCGATCAATATTTAACTATTCATTGAGAGCCGCGTCCAAGAAATTAGCTTGCCAACATGGTTTATGGGCATGTCGTATAATTATGATTCTATAAATAAAATCGGTGTAGGTAAATTGTCTCCCGAAACTAACCGCTATACCTGCTCCGAAAAAGGACAACGGTAAATTGTCTCCCGAATATTCAACACATGTTCCCTTCCGATAGGTAAATTGTCTCCACATTGTGATTTATTTTTATTGAGCTGATTGTATTAGAGATAAAAAGAAACACTACATACTTATTTTCCTAATTATCTTATTTCTAACAGTTATAATTATCGTCAACTTATACACATATACATGCAGGTATTACATGATATTGCTGTATTTTTCTATATCTGTGGATATGGCAGAGCAAAAATATTAAACTCCAATAGCCATGCAAATGAAAAGAATAGTTTCATGTAAAAATACTCCGTACCATGACTGTCCTAAGTGGAACCAACATCCTCTTATTTTTGCGGTTGGGAAACTTCCTCAAAACTTCGTTGTATAGTCACCTCTTCAAAATCCGCTGTAATTATTTTTGGATGATATGAAGGATTGATTTTAGTACATTCTTCTTTCAAATAACTAAGTGCTGTTTTATACGAATGTTTTGACTTATCGGGCAACAGAAAAAAATCAACGGTATATAATTGCCATTCCAAAAACTGTGAACACTGAACAGTTGTAGAAACCAACGAGGAGCATATTCTGGATCGTGATTGTGTTAATGTCATTTTTCCGTAATTCTGTCTGTATAATTTTGTTAGGTGTAGTGCATATCTCCTCCGCAGCTTTACTTTTAAGTGTGTTACTTATAGTCTGCCTGTTGAGCAGGGATTTCTCTCTTTTTCTTGAAGCGCAGCACCATCTTTTACTTTTCCGTTACTCAACAATTTTTGAAAAGCAAATTTATAGCCGTCTACTACCATCAATTGTTTTCCTCTCTCACTAAGCACTTCACCCGCACAACTATGTGAAGAATAATTAAAAAGGGCATTTTGCCGATTATATATTCATACTACTATCGGTGATCCCTAATGCTATTAAACCATAGTAAACACCCACTCTCATATTGTTTATAATACTTAAGGCAGTTTAAGGACTAATGGCTTTCTAAATGATATTGTATTATAAATTATACCTGGAAATGCTGGGGTGACAATCTACCTGTGCCCGCGAGTAATAAACTACTATAACCTGGGAGACATTTAACCATAATTAAATTTATCTGCAAATTATGGGAGATAATTTACATGCGGTCAATAAAATAAATAGAGTTATTTGGGCATGAAATACGCATATGACTCACTAACAATAACTAAGAAGCGGAACAAGTAAAAAATGCACAATAAGACTGACGTACATTCCAAGGATATGGTGAAAGAAACAAATTGTAATAATTCTGAGATAGTTACTTTAACTTTAGAACCTTAGAAAAATACAGTTTTTATTTACTGGTAACAATTGGAAATTTCATTTTTTCGTAAAGAGGATTTTCATACATTTGCTCTGTTATCATTAAGTTTAACAAAAAAAGCACCAATAGTTTTCTCATAAGTTTCTTTCAGGCGTTGCAAGGTTAGATTGTTGAATTATTTTATTAAGAGTTGGCGATGTTGCCACAGTTAAATTTTTCATAATATAATGTTTTTATAATTTATTTAAAACGTACTTTAAAATCGGGCTTCATACACACCTGCGTAGACGTATTTTGAAAGCTCATAGCAAATTTCAGTAATTAAATCTATAAATTAATGGAGTAATCTCGATTCCCGTATCAAAGTAAATAGGAATAGAGATTCTGAAGTTAACATCGAATATTAATGTACAAAATTGCATATATAAATGTAAAATATTTGTGGAAATATGTGTATGAAGCCCAATTTGCAAATTATATTGAAATAAAATCAAGCAAACGATTTACAGAATTATGTAGATGGCACCGCTGTAAAATAATCAGCTGGTAGACGACCCTCTTAAATCTTTATCAACGGAACTATATTTTATTAAAATCAGCACAAAATATATACCGATAATATTACCGCATAGATTAGTAAATTACATAATCAAATCAAAGCAATCAATCCTGTATACCAATAACTTCTTTCTTCATTATTTTCTAACTGCCTTATAATGATCTAGCAGTCAAATTCGGAATTTTTCAATGTTTTCTGTTAATCGTTTTACATATGTATCTGATAACACAGATTAAAATTAACAGAGAAAGATATTGCGAGCAGTAGGTATGTCTGCTTGTTTTTCGACTAGTCAAATAATGCACAGATAAATATAGATTCGTATATTTTACGTCGTAACATATTGTGTTCTTGATTTACATAGCTAATAATTATATAATTTCCAGACATGAATATATTTTTAAGCGGAAGGAGATTGCTGACTTCGTCTAGGACATGAACAACAAACCGGTTTTGCCTAACTAACCTATTCGTTTATTTACCAATATGAAATAATAAATGAAAATATAAGATTGTTGTTAAGAATATATACAGTAAATTATTAATAGCGGAAGCTTTATTTAGTTTGTTTTGCATAGAATAACAGCAAATTTGTGTATTATTTAAATTTATTTATTATTTATGGGGAATGTAACAAAGTTATTTCAAGAACATGTAATACATTTGCAACTCGATATCCGCAAAAACGGAAACCGTCTCACAATACAGTCAAACGTATTATAGAAAATTTCAGAAACTTTGGATCTGTGAAGGCAAAAATCCAGAGAAATAAACTAGTTATTAATAACGCAAACAATGAAATTGCAATTTTGGGATATTTTGCCGCATATACGACAATATCTACAAGCCAAGTAGCGTTGGAATCAGGGCTACCGAAACCATCAATCCTTAGAATTCTATGGAAACATAAGTTTCATCTATATGCGTTTTTAAATATTCATCGTTTGTATAATTTAAGTGCCCCTGCATGACTTATTGTAATTACGATAAAGTAAATGACTTTTATTCGATAACTGACAATTTATAATTTTATAAATGCTGTCATGGCTAACTAATAAAAAAAGAACTAATGCAAACAGTATATTGTAGAAGATAAGAATACTAACTTACCAGTATTTCGAAAACTATCCATTTTTATAATAGACATACTAATACAAAGTGACCCTTATTTTTAATGCCGAATAAGATAAGATTATAAAAATTGCAGCTTTCCATTAAAAAAAATTGACTTTCGGTAATTTTTCCGATTTCATTTTCAGACGTATATTTTGAAGACTCTGTATGAATAATTGTAACAATTTTATACAAATAGTATTTAATTAGGTCATATACTTGAGAAACCTTACTTCAAAATATGTAATAAACTCATTCTTATACGGAAAAAGTACAATTGATTATCTGCCTGCAAACGTCAAATTTAGCATAAGAATGTAAATAACTCAAAAAGGGTTAGACTTAGGTATATGACATTATACACGAAATATGTTTAGAATTTCACGTAGAATCTAAAAACGTGTCAATATACAGGATATTCTATTTAAAGTAACGAAGTTGGTGCCTACTTCCTGTATATCCCCAAGCGCCGCCATCTCGAAAATATTTTAGGCGAGTGGCCCTCCTCGACTTTAGTATAGTGCCAAAATTTCAGATCATTCCTTACTATAGTTTTCCCGCAATCGGTCGTGGCAGTTCCCGGTGAACCGCCCTGTATACTAACCTTTTAAGGATGGTATATTGCTGAAATTATTTATAGCATAAATCCTTAAATCAGTTTTAAAAATTATTGGCTAAAGAAACAAATAGCACGAGTCTATTATAAATACTATATATCGTATACATACTAAATTTCATCGTTACCAACTCGAAACAGTTTGATCGTATAATATAGAGATATAAGAAGAGACCAGTAAAATTCCTAGTGGGATTGTACCGGTAACTTGTAAGATCCTCAAGCTATTATTAACAGTTTACGAATTATTTCAAGAACGTATGTTGTGTATGGTTTGGAAACAACATACTCTAAAATCCTGCAATTCATCAGACGTTGTTTTCTAGTCCACTGTATAATGTAGATATTTTGGAGTTTTATTTGATGTTACTTTAAGTTTTGTAAACTGGGTAAACCATTTACCAAAGTAAGAGCCAATCTTATATTCTTCGCTTATCATATCTCATATTCAGCGAGTTTCGTTAGATCAGATTATTCGCTGTTGGATATAATTAGCGGCACAACATGAAATAGATAATGTCAATAAGCGCTACGTCATGAGAAGCTCGTACAGCCGCACCCACCACAAAGAAGTAGTTTCAACAGTTTCGCTCATTTTGACAGCATTTTTGTGAACTATTTAATAATTCTGATTTACCATTCTGTTATATGTATGTACTTGCACTACTGATGCGGTTCTTGTTAAACCATTGTCAATATCACACGGATATGTAGGATACAGTTTTAGATTATATATAGCAGATATATAGGACACAGTATAAGTATTATAAGCAGTAGCGACACTTCTCATAAGAGCAATGGTAACATATTGAATGACCTAGCGCCATGTTGGTGGCTGTATTTATGGCTGTATTAATGGGGTAAAAAAAAGAAAAATGAAATATAATATAATGTATTTAAATACTAAACAATAGTTAATAAAAGCTTATAGTATGATTTTAAAATATTACTTTTTACTTCACACTGCACCTACAAACGTTATAGATTTTCAACCAGATAACCAAAACTAAATACATACCTTACGTCATGAGTAATGTCAGTATGAATCGACACATATGTCATATTGACATTTCTCTCTAATGTACGTTAAATGTCGGTTAATCGCCATTTTGCTGGCTGTATTTTGACGCGCATGCGGGTAAGATCATTTGTGTCGCTACTGGAAATACTTATACTGTGTATAGGATATATGTTTTGAATACTAATAGCCTCTTCCTGCTTAATGTGTATTATTATTTAATATTGACGTAAGTTATTCTGTTATAAAATGCTTCTAGTAAATCGTCTATGTTTATAGGTCGTCCAGAATCCCGTGGCAGTTGCGCTTAAGTCAGAGAGGTTGGGTAAATGAGGCTGCAGCACTCAGCTGTGATTGGCCCACTGATGTAACAGGCGGATCTAATGGCCCATGCGTTGGGGGTACATAAGACGAGAGCGGTCATTCATGCTTGTATATTGTTACATTAACAATAGATCACTCCCACGCCATTCTGGTCGACCTGTAATTGTAGTTTTTAGGATAATAATTGAATTTTGTTTCGAATTGATCTATCAAGTTAATTTTTTCATCATCGTTTCTCTTTTTATACTCTTAAATACTCACTTGGGTATATGACAATATGTTTAGGTATATATCAATAATTTATGTTAAAGTTACAGTGTCTTGTTATAGCATTTTATTATTTGTATGTCATAATAACGTTTTCTTATTGTTTTAACGCATAATAATTGGATAATAGCCAATAGTAGTTGGCCATGGTTTAGCAATCAAGGTTAAATTTGCAAAAGTAAG
This sequence comes from Holotrichia oblita, assembly GCA_023690525.1. Lineage (NCBI taxonomy): Eukaryota > Metazoa > Arthropoda > Insecta > Coleoptera > Scarabaeidae > Holotrichia > Holotrichia oblita. The sequence continues at coordinate 61,409,034 of CM043018.1, forward strand.
GTTATTGAACAACCTGTTCAGTGACTATAGGAGCAGTTTTAGTAGTTACACTTGTAAATATAAGCAAACATTTGTCTATTTGTGTATATTGTGATAAAGTTGATTATTCTTTTATGTGTATTTAAAGTTCACCCTCCAGACGCTTTCTTAAATTATAATTTTTAACGTTTTCTGAATAGAATTCGTGCAGGAAGTGGTGATAAATTGAAGAAAATTGTCAATAAACTCGTCGATAAAATGAATTCGTGAGCTTGGCTTGTTTTTGGGGCGGCAATAATCAATATTGCCAACCTTAATGTCACCACTAAAGTTAAAAAAAAAACTACTGTCTCTTCATCACTATAAAACTGTTTTATCACATTTTTATTTACTTTTGATTTAATAGTAATGTGTACAGATAAAATAAAACGACAAAACATAAACAAAACAACAACAAACTATGGAATTATTTACGAAAGTAGTTGCAAAATTAGTAACATGTTTGTACTGAACATGAATAACGTTGAAACACGTTATATGCAAATAATAGCATTTTGTAACGTGTTTTATTCGATAGTTGTTATAATTTATTTACGTAAAGTACAAATCAAATAACAATTAATGTAGATATATTATTACTTTTAAGCAGTGATCTTTTTATTTCCTGATATATTTCTAGTTTTAGCTCAATAAAGCAATAAGCTATGAATTAGTGTATTGCAGAACACGATCAAATGTTTTCGTTTGGAACTTCCTCCGTGAAACAAGTAGTCATTAATAATTAACAAATATTATCAAAATATAGGAATCATTAATAAGAGCAAAATTATATTAAAACTATCGCTATATATTATAGATCTCAATATGTCAGGAAATAAAATATAAGTAGTAACATAATTGCATCACCTTTACTTTCTATATAAATCTAATGTAAGGTATTGTAGAATTGCCATTGAAAATTACCGTTACTATTTGAATGCCAAATAAATCAACGGAGTCACATATGTATTATACAATAAACGATGTATTTGTAGTTGAAATTGCAGGTATTTATCGAGAAAATGAACAAGTAAGTATATATGCTTACGAAAATCTTTAAAGATTCTGGTAACTACATCAAAATCAATGTCTCAAATACGAAAAGCAACATTCCAAGAATATTTACAATACGTGCGCAAGGATGGGCAAATGCGCCCTAAATATGTACCAGCTAAAGTCCTCTTTCGGAAATACAAAAGCAGAAAACATACCCATATACGAGGGAGCGTTTTTATATTCGCGGAATGGGGGATAAGGGGTGGAAATAAAAAAACCAAATTATTTTTCTTTTTCAATATATTCACCTGCAAGACGGATACATTTTTCACATCTTTCAATTAATTTATTTATACCCTTATAAAAAAATGATTTCTCTTTAGCTGCAAAATACGCCGAAACTGCCTCCTTGACTTCATCATCGGCAGTAAATTTTTACCCCGCAGCTCTTTTTTCATTTTCGGAAACAGGTAATAATCACTCGGGGCCAGGTCTGGGCTGTAGGGTGGGTGATTCACAATTTCGAAGCCCACCTTATGCAGGGCAGCTAACGCAATGCGGCTCCTGTAGACGGGCGCGTTGTCGTGCAAAAGCAGCACACCTTTCGTCAATTTTCCCCGTCTTTTCTTTTTAATGGCTTCTTTTAGTCGCTCTAATATTGAAGCGTAATATTCTCCGGTTATAGAAACACCTTTATCTTTATAATCAATCAACAATATTCCTTCCCAATCCCAAAATACCGTTGCCATGAGTTTCCCAGCTGATTGTGACACTTTAAATTTCTTGGGAGGTGCTGTGCCCTTTTTATGCCACTGCATGGAGTGTTGTTTGAACTCAGGTTCATAATGATGAACCCAAGTTTCGTCTCCAGTAACAATTCGACTCAATACGCCATCCTTGTCTTCATTACAGAGGTCCACGCGATTTTTTCCATATTTCACTTTTCACTGCTGATTATGTTACTTGGTTGACGATAGCTCAAAGACTAACTGTCTACTAACAATGAAACTTCGTATTTATACTAACTATGAGTCGCTGCACAGGCCACGCCCCCAATGCGCCTAATCACCCTCCTATAACCCGCTCATTCTGCGAATATAAAAACGCTCCCTCATAGCTTGTAGGTATTAGCATCTTTTTAATAAGGATTGCGGATTTTCTTAGTTAGGACATATTTTTTAGAATGATGGTGGATGGAACTTTAACGTTTTTACCGGAGAATCAAGTAGAAATAAATAAAGAGCAGTGGGAAGAATACGTAGTAAAAGTAATATCTAAGCAAAAAGCACGAAAAAAAGCTCGTTGCTGGTTTATTTTTAAAATAGTTCAATAAATAATTTAATTCGGTAGAATTGTAATCCATATTACCAGGTGTTGTAGTGACGAATAAATAATTATTGTTCTAATTTTTAGTTTAAACAGTGAACATGTTTCGACGTAAACCCATCGTCAGCACTAAATCTAGAATTTTAACATATATTTATAATTAGAATTAATGGAATTCCAATTTTGATAACTTACAGTTAAATTAAAATTTTTAGTCAAAAGTAAAATTTAAATGAAAATGTGTACGATAACATATCCTTCGAAACAACATAGAGGTAATATATGTAACATATATTCATGTAGATGAATCTGACTAATGATTTTCTGTTTGGTTCTGTAATTTAATAAGTTGTACTTATTATTTCTCTTGTAATTGACAATTGCAAAATAATAAGTATTCAGCGAAACGTGTTATATTAGGAGATTTCCTAGTAATCTCTGTTTGATTTGCCACCTGTTTGTAATGCGAGTACGTCGTGCGTCTGATGATAATGAAAATCTATTGACGTAGATAGCACTTAACTAATTTATATTCATATCAGTAACTGAAAATTATGAATATCATGCATCCCGTCCGATATTGTTTCATTCAAATTCCGAACGACGAATTTTCGTTTGATAGCTTATGTCGACATGCTACCTCGCTTTCTTCTTCGCTGATAGGTAGATCTAATAATAACTCTGGCTTAATGTGCTCACGAATATCCAAATGTTCAGTTGGAAAACATAGGTTGATATTGCGAAATTGTTACATAAACGTATAAGAAAATCTATTTTTATTCTTAACTTAAAGTATCTGCAACGTTTTTCAAATTGGATTTTTAAAAATAAAACATGCGAACTATCTATGCACATGTAACATCTCACTAGCTGTTTAAAATTACACCTTTATACAAAATTGGAAAATAAAAAAAGTATGTGTAAATATGCTTAACCTTTTGCATGCGTCTGTAGTGTAAATGTTTAAACTTCTGACATAATTAAACTTACCAATGTAAATCTAACTAAAAATAAGTCTAGGATGTACAAAATAAAAAAGTATTGCGTTTTGAAACCAAAACTTATTAGTAGGTACATGTATATGTAACAACTTTTAACATTGCATTTGTAGTGCGACAAATGTGCTTGTCTCATTATAATGAAATATGTTTGAAAACGTGCGAATCTCTATCATTTTCGAAATTTATTTATTAATGTATCTTGTTTACCAAAAAAGTTAAAATACTAATTTGTTTAGCAATATATTACAAGATGTACCTTACATACTATAAATATCAGTAGTACGTAGTAGATAGTTTGTTAAATCTATGTGCAATAATCTGACAAAATATGTATGTACGCACACCTCTTATCTTCAACACGTTCGCGGAAGTACAAGCTCTGAAAGCGTCTTTTTAAACTGTTTTGCAAAAAGAAAAGTATGAGGTTAATTATATGTCTTTGATTTTTCACCACGAATTTTCCAGTTCCAACAAAATTTTATCACTAAAACTGTTATTCAACTTTTCCATATCCTATAACTATAGCTTTAATAAATATTCAATTTGTTTTCCTTTCTGTTCTTGCTGCACTGAATCTTACAGATACGTATGCTAACAATTTTGAGGGAATTAAATAACATTTGGAGATTATTCGGTTGGACCTTTTTTTTCTTATAAAACATCTGGAGAATTGTCATTGATTTCCAATTGATAGTATTGTCTTTTTTCGTAATAACTTTAGAAAAACGTTACCATTCACACAATTAATGAAAGGAGACTTTCTTTGTAATAACAGCGACAATCGTACTCAAACCTACGTTGTTCAAAGGAACGCCATATTTGCTTAAAATGCAAACGAAAAAGCGGTTGTAAATGGTATACGCAGATAGTTGGTGATACAGTAACTATGTTCCAGATGAACGAATTGTAAACCATGTAAGATTTAATTGTGATTACTTTTGACACAACCAAATATCAGTCTAATTTAAATATATACAGGGTGAGGCATTAGTGCGTCAAAGCTCAATATATCCATTAATATTAAAGATATCACAAAACATTTTGTACAAAAATCATAGACAGTCTTAAGCTACATATTTTAAAATTATTTTCGTATATACAGGATGTTTCATATTGCCAGGGTGAACCAAACATACAATTTCTTAAATGAGACACCCTATATATTATTTCATATTTAGATTAAGCATATCTTCCTCATTCGTTTGATATCAAGTTTCATTGAGTTATACCGAGTATTTCAGAAGTTATGGTCAATTTTGTCTAAAAATCATTGCGTGTTCAACGTCTTGCGTATTCCACACGAAACAACTTGAAGTTCTTTTTGTACTGGAATGACTTTTTTATATTGTTACAGTTTCATAGCAAAGAGATATTTTACCAATATTGCGAAAACTGTGTATAGAGCGATTCAAAACGCAAATGCATTATTTTCGCATCTTATTTAAATGGAACACCCTGTATTTTATATTAAGAAAGGGAAGGACGCTGTATGCACTTTCATTTTTATTAACCACTACCTACATTTAAAATCGTTAATTTCTGTGGATATTTAATATTTTCTTAATGAAAGGTGAGCTTTTTCAAAATAATAAGATATCAACTTAGCCATGAAGAAATGATAGTAAAAGGCCATTAAATCATATATTAGGATAAACTTATTAAATACAACACTACTACAAAATGTTAATCTTATACCGGTAATTAATATTTAATTAATTAAACCAAATATTTGGGATATAACGGATTTCACAATAAATGTTCAAAATGTCCACCAAAAAGATGAAACAAGGTTGTAGCCATTCTTCCACTAATAGATTTATATTTCTTTAAAACATGTAGTTTAAGACTATCTATGATTTTTGTATATAATGCACTAATGCCTCATCCTGTATGTACGTAATTGAAAATTATTGGATTATCACAGTATATTGTTTATAGAGTGATAGAAAACAATTAAATTAAGAACTAGAACATAGACTTAGAGCAAAGTGCTTGAGAAGTTGTTTTTTTAAATGACAACATGCGAGTAACACCTCGTTTGAAAACTGCTTGAAATTGCTATTCAACTGCATTTTGTATTTCAGCATCTTGTTGGCTGAAAATGTTGACGAATCGAAGAATGTTGGCTAATTTTTGTAGATACAGAACACAACATCTTTAATGATTGCTCAAGGTAACTACGATCTTTATACTCGCACAAACTCACACGTACACTATGCTTCGGAACAACTTGGCAAATTTAAGAAAGGATTGCTGGCTATTTACATGGATTCGACTGCCGATTGTCGCTTCATTAGCTCATTGTCTGTTCTTGATGGGAAAGCATGTTATTGTTCCCGTCGTATTAATTACTTCTCATGTGTTACAACATCTCTTGAGGAGGTGTTGGAATGATGTTCCTATTTCAACATTGACCAAGTTGATAAAGCAAACAAGCATTTAAAACAAAAAAATTAAATTAAGTATACATCAATCAATCTTTTCCTCTGTACTTCAACTCTTAAATTTTTGATATTTATAACGGTACCGTTTATTTTATACAGCACAAAATAAAAATTTCTCTTACGTACTACCTGTATTTATTATTTACATATTTAGAACAATAGACTGTGATTATTCAGTTAAAAATAATAGTCACAAACAAAGGAAACGTTAAAATTGTATCATAATAATCATGCGATAACTTGCTACGAGCTTATGTAGATATAAATATTTATCCTTAGATTTCTTTGTTTACCTTGATAGATCTTCCAACAATTTACGAAATGCAATGCAGTTACACTACAATAATTGCGGAGCATACTGAGTGTATAAAAATTAGAAATTATTCAGATTGTATTTGTATTTCGCAAACTAAATAAAAATAGAAAAATAATTAGTGACAGTTAAACTAGGGTGTAAACATATAAGATAAATACATAATGTATGTATGTATGTCTGTGTTCTACTGTTCGTTTCCGGTTTTCTGTTCTCATCACGGTTGATTGCGGTGTACCACACCCTGACCCGGGTTATTGGTATCGAGAGCGCTGTTGGTGTTTTTCCTTTCGCATGCTAGTTCTTTTTCTTTCTTTTCAACTTCTTTCTTTCATTCATGTCATTGGTTAATCAATTTTTTGAGTATGTTTCTACATTAAAGGTAATTAAAATTTTTTATTTGCTTTACTTATTGTATTGTATGGGGGGAGGCAGGGCGGCGGAAGGAGGAGTTATTTGTATACCTATACAGAGTTATTCACGGAATAGGTTCGTTAGAACATTTCAATGTTCCTGAAATCCAACAATTCTGAAAACTTGTAATTACCGATAGTGTCATCTGGTCTCATTGGCGAAATTATTTACGCTTTTGTATAACTTCCGGTTTACGGAAACTTTGCGTCAACTTTCTTAACTTAAATAACATAGTATGTATATTTTTCATTAATTGATCACACATGCAATTCTGCATCAAAACTTAGGTGCATTATACCCAAAATCAGCTGGTTTTTTTTTTTTCAAAAATAGGGCCAACGCGACGTTATGTTAAAAATTCTGTATTTCTGAAACCATTGCAGATAAATTCTTGATATTTGATATGGTACTAGCTGAAATACAGCACAACAAATCTAGGGCTTTAAAACGGATCTAGGAAAATTCCCCGAAAACAATTCACCGACGGAAAATTCCCCGAAAGGAAAATTTCTCGGCAAACAATTCACCGAATGGAAAATTCCCCGACTGATCTTAATTTCTTATTACACAGTTTTTATATTATAAAAATATCTTAACTAAACAAAACCTATGTATATTCTAGTAAAATTCTTAGAATTATGATTTAATGCTGATCTTAAGATGACCTCACTGCTACAGGTGCAATACGTTACTTATAGTTTATTTAAAGAGATTGGTATTTTTTTAATCTTTTCGATTACTTGCGTGGTATAGCCCCAACCTTATTTATTAAAGACAATAAAAAGTAGTAGTCCTTGTACATAAGGGAAAATCTTTTTCGATTATTGTTGTTGTTATTACTATTATATAAAAAACAAAAAAAGAGGGCAAAAAACTTCTATTATAGAAAAACCAACTAAATAATTCTAAACACGCCAGTGTAATGCTGCTCGTTCTAAGCCGAGATAAAGTGGGAAGAGAAATTTGTTATTGTCGGGGAATTTTCCATTTAGTGAATTGTTTGATGGAAAATTTTCCTATCGGGAAATGTTCCTGTCAGGAAATTGTTTGTCGGTGAATTGTAGTCGGGGAATTTTCCGTCGGTGAACTAATTTCGGGGAATTATCCGGTTCCCAAATAATTGATATTACATTTGTACTATAAATACACATAGATTATATGTGTGAAGCAAAATAACAAATGAAATGGATTACAGAAAAGAAACGACATTTTAGATTTATTTTCCATTCCTGTAGATTTATTTTCCATTCCTGGAGAATGTAGTAGAATTGTGAATATGCTTCACAAGAAAAACATTTATAACTCGAAAACCGTAAAAGGTACAAGCTAATATGTCTAATAATGAATGACGGAGAATTATTAAATGTATTCAAACATGCAATAATATATAGGTGTTTCATTTTAAAAAAGTGACTTTCATCGATATGAACTTAATTTTGTACGGTCCTGTATATATAGACATAATTTTGAAGGCGTAGATTTGATGCGCTGTATTTCAGCTAATAATATGTGACATATCAAGTCTTCACCTGCAATGTTTTCAGAAATAGAGAATTTTTAACAACGTTGCAGTTGGCCGTATATTTGAAAAAAATTGAATAACTAAAAAATAACTGATGTTGGATATAGGGTACCTTAATACGTTTTGATACAGAATTGCATGAGCAATCTAAAAAACTAATAAAAATATACAATGCTATTTAAATTAAGAAAGTTGACGTAAACTTCCGGTAAATCGAAAGTGATACAAAAGTGTAAATAGTTTCGGCAATGAGACCAGATGGCACTATCCGTAACTACAAGTTTTCAAAATTGTAGAGTTTCAGAAACATCGAAAAGTTCTAACGAACCAGTTCTTTTATAGCTTTTGAAACTTGGAACACTTTTGACACTAACTATTCTATTGTTGGAGATTCGACTATAAATAACACATAAAATGGGTTTTATCATTTGGTATTTTAAAAGAAAGACAGCAGTTTTCTACGTGACGTTTCGAAGACTATATACTTCTTCAGACCTAAGTACAGATATAATAAACCTGATAACTTCTTAAGCCAAGAAATACATACATTCATGTAATAAACTTACACAATTAAGTTAATTTTTTACAAAGACACTTCTCGAAAAGTTGCAAATCAGTTTTGTTAAATTTGAAATTTAAAGATATGTATATGTACATATATGCAAAACATTTCATAAAACATTTTTGGAAACAAAAGACTGACAGGTTACATTTGAAAGATAAAATTAGATACTATTTTTACTAGGTACAGTAATTTTGAATTTATATGTATATTTTTGTTGTTGCAGTTCTTTTCTCCAATGACAACACAAGTAAAATTATTTTGCTTTGTTGTCACTAGTTTTGTATTAGTTGTGTTGCTCTATAAGTTCATCAGATAATTTATGCTTGACGTATGTAAAAATTGCATGAAATTGATTTTCTCAGATATTTTGGTATCATATTTCGTATGTTTTTTATTCCTTCTAGAGTTTTATTTGCTACATAGTTCATGAGTTAATTACATTTTAAATTGTTTTGTATTGTAAAGTATTTGATTTATTGTATTTGATATCTGGGGTTGTGGATAATTGTGTTATCATTTGTGTGGCTGTTCGGCTGACTTTAAGTATATTAGTATATGCATGTACTTACATACATACAGGATCCGGCAACGAAGCGGGGACGGAAGATTACACGCTTGTTTGAAAGTTTGTCAAATATTTAGTTATCGGATATTCTTCCGCACCATCAAGTGCACGTTTTAAAAATATTTTGTTTTATACAGGGTGTTCCAGATGGAAATGCCAGACTAAAGTTGCATTTTTTTAAATGGAACATCCTGTATATTAATAGAGAACATGCTTGAAAGCTGGGTACAACAATATAATATTGTATAGGTCTAAAGTTGATAGTTTCTGTGTAAACAATGATTTTGCTTGATAAATTGATACATTTCAGTAGGCTATTCTGCATAGGGAAAAACAAATAATTCGAAACCAACAGAGTAGAATATTTTTTACTAGTATGGACTGTCGTTACTATGTGAAATAAATTCTGCAACTGCTCGCTTTATATAGGGTGTTTACAGTTTTGCAAAATCGAAGAAATCTCGAAATTTTTAAATGGAACACACTGTATATTTTCAACTAATTGGAAAGCCCTTTTACTACGCTTTCTATTGATACCTCATTTGATACACCTAGGATAGATCATTTTCTAATTATTTCTTCTTAAAGTTGAATTAATCAGAAATGCTTGTATTTTTAGCAGCTAATTTGCACTTCAAACCTACTGTAAGATTGGATATTCAACAAATAATCCATAAATGGTCTATAACAAGAAGAAACTCCATTTAATATGAGAAACAATTGATTTTCACTCAGCTGTGAAAGCAAACATTAAATTAATATAAAGTAATATAGCATTTTCAATAGATTCACTGCTGATCAAGTTATCTGGTGTTTTAAGCTTGTATACTTAATAACCAAGTTATAGAAAAATTTCGTTTTGTGTTATACAATATTTCGTTCAATCTTTAAAAGCAGTTGTTATATTGACTAATTTTCTTTACTCAAGAAATGGTAAATATGATATTTATTCTTGAGGAGTGTACAAGAAATTGTCTCCTAGCAAGTGGAGGATATATGCAGAGAGATTTCCAAACCTTGAAAGAGGACCGGAAGCATTTGAAAGATTATTAGAGAAATTTATAGAAACTGATGGTGTAACCTACAAGAAGGGAGAAACAAATAAACCGGTAATCAATAAACAAAGCGAACTGGTCGTATTATTAATAATACAGGAAAATCCACATACAGAACATCTAGAGCGAGTAAGGCTAGCTAGAAAAGAGATAGATGTAGAGTGGGGCGGTTGTAAAACATATACGGAATTAACGCATTGGCGAGCGTGCTATTCCGTATATGTTTTACAACCGTTTCACTCTAGATCTATCTTTTTTCTAGGTGGCCTTAGTTGCTCTAAATGTTCTGTATGTGGAGAGATGTAAGTATAGATTGTATTTCAAAGATAACAGTTATTGAAGGGAGGAGCTTGCGTTTGTTGAGTATCTACTAAAATTAGTTATTATAACAATTTCTTTTAAAGATTGAACGAAATACTACCATAACACAAAACGAAATTTTGTACAACTTGGTTATTAGTATACAAACTTAAAACTGACACCTTTACATACTTTATATTAAATTAATGTTATCTTTCACCGCTGAGTGAAAATCAATTGTTTCTCATACTAAATGGAGTTTCTTCTTGTTATAGCCTATTTATGGATTATTTGTTGAATATCCGATCTTACAGTAGGTTTGAAATGAAAATTAGCTACTAAAAATACAAGCATTTCTCATTAATTCAACTTTAAAAAGAAATAATTAAAAAATGATCTATCCTAGGTGCATCAAATGAGGTATCAATAGAAAGCGTAGTAAAAGGGCTTTCCAATTAGTTGAAAATATACAGTGTGTTCCATTTAAAAATTTCGAGATTTCTTCGATTTTGCAAAACTGTGAACACCCTGTATAAAGCGAGCAGTTGCGGAATTTATTTCACATATTAACGATAGTTCATACTAGTAAAAAATTTTGTACTCTGTTGGTTTCGAATTTTTTGTTTTTCCCTATGCAGAACCTACTGCCTACTGAAATGTATCAATTTATCAAGTAAAATCATTGTTTACACAGAAACTATAAACTTTAGACCTATACAACATTATATTGTTGTAACCAGCTTTCAAGCGCGGATCATTTTCTCTATTAATATACAGGATGTTCCATTTAAAAAGATGCAACTTTAGTCTGGCATTTCCATCTGGAACACCCTGTATAAAACAAAATATTTTTAAAACGTGCACTTGATGGTGCGGAAGAATATCCGATGACTAAATATTTGACAAACTTTCAAATAAGCGTGTAATCTTCCGTTCCCGCTTCGTTGCCGGACCCTGTATGTCATCTGTATATGTGTAAATTTCTCTCTATAAATAAAAGGTATGTTATTGCCTTAAGTATTAATATAAGTATATATATGGGCTTTTGTTTTTGTTTTAATTTTTATTAGTGTTTCTTCGATATCGAATCGAAAGTTTTCTAAGTACGGTACCATGTTCTTGATTCTAATTTTATTTTTATTTACATATTTCATACTCCTACATCATTTCCAGCTGACATGACGTCGAAGTTTTTCTGAAAAGCATATTCTTTATTGTATAGTATGTTGTTATACAGTAGAAAATTGCTTATCTGTCTTTGCAGATTGCTTTCTAGTATTTTGCTCTCTGGAGATATTTTGTTCTTTTCTTATATATCGGTACTGTGATTGGTCCTTTTATACGTACGATATCATTGTATTATTGATTAGTTTTATTAGTATTGTGTATTATACTGCTGGTTTGTTTCTGTTATATTTAATAATTTTTGCTTTTGTTTCATCAGAACTTGTCACATTATTATTTTTCACTTCGATGATCGTTTCTGGTATTTATTCTTCTATCACTTCATTTTCCTTAAATTGGATTTCTAGTAGTTTTCCTTGCTCGTTACTGTTACTGTGGTTTATGTGTAGGTATAGTATATTTATTTTGTTTGCTGTAGATATGGTCTAAATCGGTTGTATTAGTTGTTTTATCTTTTTCCTCTCGTTTATCTATTTGTGTGCTAGCTTTTCTTAATGCCGGTTATACTCGTACATAAAACTAACCTGTCAGACTTTATAATATGGAAGTAAGTAATTAAATCGTCTCCAGACAAAAAAAAGAAGGAACTGACTGGTCGAATATTCATCTAGACGTTCCTAGGTGTATTCCAAAAAATACGATAGTAGGTGCCGGCTTGTAGAAATCAAATGCTGTGTTGAATACTAGTCGTACACGCAAACTTGTAAATAATTTGTTTTGACTATAGTTAACTATTATTAGAGGAACAGATCTATAGTGTATATAGTTTATAAATTCAGTCTATTTTTTCTTATAAACCATCCATTAAACAATGGATTTACTCATTTTGGTGAAATAACATAAGTGACATTTAGGTATGATTCCGTTGTTATAAAAATTGTTCCGAAAATGTTCCCTATATGATATATATAGTCGAATTTTTGCTTGCTATTCTGAACATAAATAAACTCTGTTGACAAGAATTATACAGATCAGTTAGTGGAAATAAGTCGATCTAGAAAAGACATATGTAGATGTAGAGTGGGGCGGTTGTAAAACATATACGGAATTAACGTATTTTACAACCGCTCATTCTAGATCTATGTCTTTTCTAGTTCGACTTGTTGTTAGTTCCTCTAAATGATCGGTATACATTGATTACATGTTATATTTATTATGTAGAGGTACTCACCACAAAAATATAAATAAATACAACCAAATAAAAAACAAATATAAATTAGTGCGCACAGCGTACAGAACTGTGAATATAATAAGAAATCACATTCGAATTTTTACCAATATTTTTAACCTACATCAAAACCTGCTTCAAACATTCAAAGCAACATTTCATACATCTCTGCACAAGTGATTGACCGGTTCACAGTGAATCGACGTTTACATTGACAAAGCCTGTCTACTACTTCATAGTAATATCTAATTTTTCCGGGTTTTTCCAACAATAATTTTACATAAGATAAAATCTCCACGTCAGTATCAACATTTTCTCTTTTGTCGTGTCTAAAGTTCGCCTCGATGTGTAACGAGGAAACCCAAATGCTAATATAGTGATTTTAAACCGGACATTATATTCAAATCAATGTATCGTATTGCACCAGTATTATCTTGATGATAATCAATCAGCTCATCTCCGCTGTATTATGCTTTATAGAAAGTGATAATCTGCATACCAATTAAATAACTGTGGTGAATTTATAGCTATTTATTGAGTATGCTTAATAATAAAAATTACAACAGTAGGTATCGCTAAATATTTGTTGATCAATTTTAGTAATGGCGTACTTACTTTATACATAATTTTGTGAATATGCCTAATTAAATTATTACTTTTTATATTAATTTGCTTAATTTTTCGGTTCGTATATGGTCCGTTGTTTGCAGTTTTGTTTGGCATGCTTATCGCAATTAGTTACCTACTTATACTTTAGTGTAATAGCCAAAACCGTTTAAGTATATTACATATATTCATTCAGAGAGAGTGACTTAACTGGATAGTGAACTATTTTAAGTCACTAAACTAAAACGGGTGGAATTAACCCAACAGACTCACGCCGATCAAGTTAGATCGTGGATGATCATTTAAAGAGATATTTCTATGCAGCCAGAAATAGAGTCCTGGTGAACTAAAATTTTAAAGCGAATCTGTTGTAGGGTGTGAGTGGGAGTTGCAGTTCATGGTTCGAACACCAAACTCTCAAAAGGTTATTCCCAACATTCTTTCATTGAGAAATATTCGCTAGAATATATTCTGAATTCGATGCACTATAGACACCAACACTTTTATCAGCAGTTATTATGTTTTCCTGAGAAAATCGTACTTTGGTGGTGGTATGAGAAATTCACACAATTTTTAGAAGTTTGTTCTAATGAGAGAGAGTGCTATGGCGGGCCGTACAAGACAGTCAAATGAAATGAAGTGTAATCAGTGTTCATTGAGTGCGAAAAGTTATATTTCTTGTGGGGAATGTAGGAAGAATTACCATATTGATTGCATAATAAAGGTTCACGGAATGTTCGTCGATATTAATGGAAAAATCATATGCTGCAAAAACATAACCTCTGAATGTGTAAAATGTCAACAAAAGGAAAATGAAATAAAAGCATTGAAAACAAGAATATCTAATATTAATGGTAGAATTATGGAAAAGTCCTTAGCAGAATATGCAACTGAAGAATATGATATACTCAATGCGGCTTATTAAATAAATGAAGAAAGTAAAGATGAGACAGACGGTAATAATGAAGAACAGAAGAAAGAAGATCTGGAAGTAAAAGTAAGTGAAATGAAAGAAAGTTTTACCAAAGAATTAGACGTAATAAAGTTAGCCCTGTGTGAGACAAAATTAAGCCTATGTGAAACCAATAAGCATGCAAACAACAATCAAATATTAAAACCAACAACAAATGACTCACAACTAGTGACATCTATCAACGAAGAGGAAAAGCTAGGTCGTGTCACTAGATCCAAAGCGACAGAGGCCCCTCTTGAATCGAAGTCGTATGCAGAGACAGTTTCAACTATTCAAGGAAAAAAACATAAAGAAACTTTTAAGAAAAACTCGACTCCCAAAAAAAACGGAGCGAGTCTGCAGGACGATAAAACCACAACTACAGAAAAACCATCAACAAGTACTTTACTCAATACAAATAATACACATAAAACAAAAACAATCAGAGGAAACGACTAAATACAAGAATAGTAGCTGCAGATAATCAAAAATGGATTTTTGTATCACAATTAGCAAAAGATACCGCCGTAGATGATGTGAAACAGTATTTGAGTGACAACCAGATACAAGCCAATAACTGTTTTAAAGTGCAAATTAAAAACCAAAACATTGCTGCTTTTAAAATTTCAGCGAATGAAGACTATTACGAAACACTGTTGAATCCTGAATTATGGCCCTTAAATGCGATTGTACGACCATATCGTACAAGAAATTTTCAGAAATCGATCTAAACCACCGTAGTCACATAGCGAAATGTAGCAAACCTGTAACAACTGGAAAATTTACTGTGATTCATCAGAACATTCGTCGTTTACGTAACAAAATTGATGATTTAGAAATATTTATTGATACAATTGGTGCACCAGTAGATGTAATAGCATTATCTGAGCATTGGCTAGAAGCGAATGAATGCGTTCACCTAAATGGGTTTATTTTGGCATCTAGGTTCTCCAGGAGACAGTACCAGCATGGCGGTTCTTGTATCTTTGTAAGGGAGGGTCTGGAGTTCGTCGATTTACATGAACTGAAACAAAAAAGTCGAGAATTATCAATAGAATGTAGTGCAGTAGCCATTAGAAAATTCAGGATTGTTGTCATAAATATATACCGGTCGCCTACAGGAAATATGGATGTATTTTTTGATGTCTTGGAAACAATCTTAGGAGAATTGAAGTCTTACAAAGATTTCAAAATTCCATTATGTGGGGATTATAACATCGACCTAAATAATGAAAAATATCAGCTTTATTTATAGATTTCCTTAAAACATACAACTTACGTCAAACAATAACTAATCCTACTAGAGTCACGACAACAACACAAAGTATCATTGATAACATATTTGTCAACATAGAAGACGTAAGTGGTGATGTCATTCCATCAGCATTATCCGATCATCATGCCCAAAAGCTTACTTTTGATGTTTCTGATAATGTTAGTCGTCCTATAAAAATACAAAGAAAGATATTTACACCATTTAAAATGCATGAAATAAAAGAAGAATTATCCAATCAAAACTGGGAACGAGTTTTCATCTCTCATGATGTGGATGACTGTTATAATAATTCCTAGACATTGTTTCCCTAGCCATAGACTCCAATATAAAACCAAAAACTGTAATATTGAACCAATCTACCCAAAAGCCGTGGCTTACTGATAAAATTAGACAAATGTCGGACTTAAAACGTCAACTGTACGTGGGCATGCTGAATGGAAGAGTTCCAATAGAAATTTATAAGGAATTTTGCAAACAACTAAAAGCCGAAGTCGATGTTTCTAAAAAGGATACATATTCACGGCAAATACAGAATTCAAATAATAAAACTAAGGCAGCATGGGCAGCCATTAAAAGTATACAAGGTGGAAAAAAGAAAAATAACTTTGACATTAGTGATCTTAACAAAAACTACAGTAATGCCCTTGAAACATTGAATGCCATGAATAAGCACTATATCGAAGCTTGTGAAGAAATTACACGCGACGTCTTTCAACCTTCAGAAAATATCACCAAAGTAATGGAAACCTATTATCATCCAACACATCCTGCTGAGGTAGTAGACATAATAAACTTTTTGAGAAACACGGTAGCTGTGGGAAATGATGAGATACCTACCGCGGTCCTTAAATACTGTGCGGACAGTTTAGCACCCCCGCTCAGCTATGTGATCAATTTATCACTGCAATTGGGTAAATTTCCAGACAGACTGAAGTACACTCTCATAAAACCTGTATACAAGAAGGGATGTAGGTCGGATTTTGGAAACTAGCGACCGATAGCATTAATATCCAATCTATCCAAAATAATAGAAAAACTAGTGTACCAAAGAATATCGCACTTCTTGCAAAAATACAATGTACTAAACAGACAAGCGTTCGACTGTGTGCAATTTGATATTCTATGCCTGAAGATGAGCCGTATGGGTTTTAGGGGCTTGACGATTGACTGGATAAGGTCATACCTTACTGGAAGACGACAATGTATCGTGACCGAAGATGGCAATGGAAAGAAAATAAGATCAGAATGGGGAGAGGTAAACTTTGGCGTTCCACAGGGATCTGTTCTGAGCCCCTTTCTATTCCTGTTGTATATTAATGATTTTCCAGGAGTATGTGATGATCTCACGGTTCTCTTTGCGCATGACACTTCCTGCACAATAAGTCGAAATTTACTGTCACAAATTACACAAGCGGCAGAAGAAATCTTAAATAAGTATGATGTGTGGTTTACAAATAATAACTTAAAATTAAACATAAGCAAAACAAACTTATTAGTTATTGACAAATGTGAGCTATCAACTAAGGTAACACACAAAAACCAGACACTTACTAACTCAAATGATGTGATTTTTCTGGGTGTACACCTCGATCCTCAACTAGCGTGGAAGCCACAAGTTGACGTCCTTGCAAACAGAATTTCCAGTGCGTGCTACTGTTTGCAAACGGTGTTATTTTGAAGTTCATCATCATGTTGAAACGCGTCGGTGTTTTAGTTAAAACTTGTTTGGTGTTCAGTGGGTTAAAGTGTTTAGGGTGTTATTTTGGGCAAACTCCACACCATCACATTGCATATTTATTTTACAAAAAGCTTGTGTTAGAGCTATGTTTAATTTAAATCGCAGATATTCGTGCAAACCAGTGTTTCTCCAGTACAAAACCACCCTTCCATCAATTTATATACTTGAGTGTGCCAGGTTTGAGAGAGAACAATATAATTACTTTTTAAAAAAATATGAACTTGAACACGGGTACGGGACGCGTGCGATCGGTAACAATCATTTAGTGCCGCCTCATACCAGTCTCACGAAAATTCAGAGAGGTAACTGTCCACCAGTGCATTAGAATATATAACCATCTCCCTGAGAATATAAAAAGGATGCCATACAAACAGTTTGTTGCGAATTTAAAAAAACTTCTATTACTGAAGGTGTACTATGATATTAACGAATTTTATAATGAAGTTTTAAAATGTATTATACCTATCCATCCATTAATTTTTTTTAATTCTTGTTTTGTGCGAGTATAATGTATGACGCGTTCCATGTTTGTTTTTAACTGTTGTGAACTATTAAAGTATTAAAGTAATGCATTGTTGTGCTGTCCTATTAAACGCTGTATTATTCTTAATTTACTTAATTTACTTATTTTTTTCATAAAGCCACTTGTAAAAGGATAATAAGAACATTGCAATAATAATAAAATACTGTGAAACAATATCTAACATATAAAAATTTTCTTTTGTCCTAAATTTACAAAAATAGCTTACATAATTTAGGCAGCTAATAATGGTAGTCAAATGTTCATATAGCATCTCGTTTAATTTAATTCGATGAAATTTTTACTGCAATACACATATTCGAACAAATACGATTCTTATTTTATGTATACATATAGTCTAACATGAAGTTGCTATACTGTTACATTAATAAATATAAATAACTATTACTTCACGAGGAAAACTTTTTAGTAAATATTGACCTTAATTTTCAAATTAGCAAACAAGATAGTAATGTGAGATATCCGTACAATGTTAATATATTAAAGTGTCGGTTATTAACTTTATTCTACTTTATTGCTGCCAATTTATTGTTCCACACGAAAAATTAACTACAGAATTCTTATGACTGAATCAATAACTCTTTGAGTTATCGTTACTATAGGTTTTATTCTACTTTTTTTTCATGTGTTATACCAAGTTGAGTGAGTGAGTTAATATATCAACTAATTAGGAAATAATTTCTTAAACTAAATTAGTTAATCTGAAATAATATTTGATTATAATTGTTGTACTACAATCGTCGAACTACATATATTTGAGAATTTCAACACGTTTACTTGAATGTAATACATAACTGGACCTACCTAAAGAAATTCTTTGGCAATAAGTTTATTTAGAATACCAGTGACAGTGAAGTGACCTAATCGTAGGTCAGTTTTTTGTTCAAATTCCAACTTAATTTTGTAATCGCTCATGTTATGTTGCCAAATATATGAAGGCGTTTATTTTTATTACTATTCCTGTTTGTAATGTGTACTTATTTAAAATTGTGTTAATCGCTAATAATAAATAACTGTTCGCTAATACGTTATATCTATTGCACTCTTCCGATTTTATTTTTCCACAATTTTTGTAATTTTATACTATATTTTATCCCCTTATAAGTAAATGTAATGTCATGAGTATATAATGGTCATTGCCACTGGTCGCGATGTTTAATAGTCTAACCCTAGACTTAACCCCAATCCATTCGCGTTAAATAATTGAAAACAAAATGTACAACTGCTAGATTACTAAAATAGGTTTATAAGATGTCATGACCTGGTGCATAACAGGACATGCCCACGGCACTTATATTCTGTAATTATTGAAACAATAGATATATAAAATCAATTTAGTTTTCATTTGCTAGATTATTATAAATTTATTTATTTATAAGTTTCAACGATTCAAGTTATAAGGATTAAATGAATGTATTGTTAACGCTTATAGACATTATGATCAATGTAATCAATCAATATTTGGACACTCCTATTAAATGATGTATGCCATCATTATTGCCAGTGTGACGGGTGCACAGAACTGCAATTAAAGTTAGGAAATTCAATTAAATATTGTTAAAGTAAAGCGGGATGTAATTAATTTCAAACAAGTTAAAGTGAAATGCTATAATAATATTATACATGCAAGTTTCAAAGGTGGTAACAAAAGCAATTAATTAAAAAAATCAATTCAAAATCTGTTCATAAGAGGCGCTTAATTGCTTCGACCAATCATTCAATTTTTTCCAAACTTAATTAAATTATCATGTAACCATTAACCAACCTGCTAGTAGAATGTGCTAACTTGCTACAACAAATACCTTTAGGGCTCATGCTTGAAACATGATGATAATTTCCAGACACAGACCCGCATTTCGTATCCGTTTGTATGACAATTGCAAATATGAACTGCTGCAGCATATGCAGCTCCAAATTATTACAGTTCATTTCATCATTCATTATTGGGTGTAAATATTCTCGTTGATCCGCTGTAGGTGTTGGGCACTTAATAAACCAGATGTTTGTATTAGACAAACCAAAAATAACCCTACTTTATTTTCTAAATAAGTTTTATCCCAGTATCATTGTTCAACATTTCCTTTTTTACCCACACAAGCCCTGGATTCTTATGTTTTTCCACAAGTAATAGTTTATGAATAATACAGTGTTGAGCAGGTTGTTGACGGATCGATAGACGCAGTGATTATACGGCTCTCCACTGATTTCAGAGATCGCTAACATCCAGAGTTCACACATATCTCCTGTTGTCCGATAAAGGTACAGTAGGCAACGTTAAAGGTTGGACAGTCCTGTCACAGTATAATAATACGAGAAATACCGAAGCTATTGATACCCTTGCAATAACTCTTCGCTTTCGCTCAAGGCCGTACACATACAGGTAAAATCGTAACGACAAGAGTTTCTACATTACAGGGTGATTTAAAACCCATTTAGCATGCAAATACGGTATAATATAATGCACACAAGGTCACTAATATTCATGTGACTATTTAAATATTTTAGATTCTCCTACAGTATCAATAGAGTTGACAAATATCGGCAACAGTAACACACTTCTAATTGGTACAACTGGAAAACTGTAGCAGTTAGAGGAGAGTTCTCTTACAAAAGAACTTTAATTAAAATCATTCTTTCCGTATTTGATATTTGGGTCGTAGTCACGTTACAATAATAATATAAGATTATCATATGTATTGATGTATTCTATCATTATTGAATTATTATTAATGTTATATGTATTTAGTAAAAGTTATAATAGAAATTTATAGTGATATTGAAAGCAGATTTAAATACATGTATTGTCTTTTCTCATATATCACTACCGAATACGAAAGAGTTCTTTCTGTGTACGTAAAGAATTAATCAGAAATTATTACAAATTATATATTATATGAAGGAAGTTTAGTTGGAAACACACATTTTTGGTATTCCACAAATTGTGTTTTCAATTCCCAGGGGTATAACAATATAAAAGACCTTTTTTTAATGTCATCAGTGGTTAAGCAACTAAATTTTTGAATCTAATAAATTTAATAGTACAGTCAACCGGAGAAACATCTACACCTTCTTTTTATACGTGTTGGTTATATGAAGTACAAGAAAAAAAATCTTTCGAGTTAAATAGGTTTTTATTCGCTGAATATAATTATTTCACAGCTATATACACATAATTTTCATTAAAGTGTTTACTTAAGGAAAAATAAATAAAAACAAAAAATGGATGATGGGTGACTGGATTTTGTTGAACGTAGTTCAAAATTCTATTACCATCTTCTGGATTAATTTTGGGTGGTTGTCCAGGCCTCGATTTATTTCGTAGAGCTACATCTTCGTTTTCGGTTCGCCAGCGTTATGTTGAAGTACAGTTAGAGAAAAAAAGAAAAGATACAGTTTTATAGAGTTCCACAGAAGTAACGGTTACTAAAAATTTAGACCAACGAGGGATATCATAAAACAAATGAATACCTACTCGTTGGCATATTTTGTTTGTTAATAGAAGGACTAAACGTTATCTAATGATGAGTGAAATGTAGTTACAATCAACTTAACATTTATTTATCTTTCAATTAATATTTAATGTGTGTGCGTAAGGTACATTTGATTTGAAAACTCTAGAATCAAGTTTTTTTGGTGTTGATATCACTGACTTTCAATTTCTATTTATTAGTCAAATAACCGTTTTACGCTAAGTCATCAAGCCAGAACATCAATGAACCAACACCAATACACTAAAGTACAAAAAATAGAATAAAATAGTATCTGTGCAATGCACTCAAAGAATTCATATAGAACAATAAAAATAGATTATATACTTACCGATACACCAACTTCTGCAGCAACTTGCCTGTAGGACAAATCACGCTCCCAAAGGGTAACTATTTTTGCTCGCGTTTCTATTGTTGTTGCGGGCATTTTTACGACGATTACAGCAAACTAAATACTCTCAAGACGAGAGGCTTTTATATTGAGAACGAATAAGGCAATATAAAAATTATTTTTCGCCCCCTCTTTGGCTTTAATGTAATAACGTAATTAAAACATATTCAAACGGTGCTCATAATTGGTTTAGCTAATCATTATACATAAGTTTATATTAAGAAAATAAGAACTTTCTGAGAATTCGTTACAAAAACACTCCTCATTGAAATTAACAATTCTTAAAATTTAGGATTATGTATTTCAATATTTGGAATCTGAGTTCCAGTTAAGAGATCACAGTGCAGATCATCAAGCAAGATTTAATTATTAGGATAATATTAAACAGTAATTTGTTTTGCATACAATAGCTTATATTTATTGTGGTCTAATCCCTACTTTACAGTTTATGGTATTCATGGATTAATAAATTTGGTTTAAATATTCGGCGTATAAGACTGTAATGCTTCGAAGGAAATTTGATTGTTAATACAATATTAAATTACTAAACAAATTATTCTAATATATCCTAATAGATCCTAATAGAATTCATTTATCTGCTTCCTCTATAATTCTTATTAAAGATTATAAGTCAAGTGTCATCAAGAATGATTATAAACTAGACATCATTAGCGTAATATTAAGATTTAATTTTAGACTCGTGGAGAAATAAGAATGAATAAATTACGAGTTTAGTAAGTATTATTTATCAAGATTACTTGAGTGAATGATTAAAATATTGAAAACAGGTATCGTATAGTATCTATATGTCGTTTGCGTGACTTTGATAGTTTCGTAGGGGTATTCCAATATGATGGTAAAATACATACATCAATCCGGATCCGAATATCAAATATGGAAAGAGCGATTCAAATTAAGGATTTTTTTATACGAGAACTCATTTTTAACTGTTATAGTTTTAGAGTTCTACTAATTAGAAATGTGTTGCTGTTGCCGCTATTTTCCAGTTCTATTGCACATAATGGTATATGCATTTCAACAGCGTAAGACAAATTAAATTAAAAATATTGAAATAGTCACATAAAGATTAGTGACCTTGTGTGCATTATATTAAACCGTAAATTTGCATGTGTAAATAGCTTTTAAATCACCCTGAAATGTAGAAACTCTTATCGTTACGATTTTACCTGTAGGTGTATGGTCTTAAATGAAAGTTAGGGAGTATTGCATCTAATACATCGGATATCTTCGGCGCGGCTTGGGTGTTATCATATTGTGACAGGACTGTCCAACCATTATCATTGCTTACTGTACATACATACGTACTACATGCGCCGCATACAGTCGTGAATATAAATCAGATCTACTCATGCAAAGGAATATGACAAGACGCAGCACTTGGTCTACATAACGGCGTCATTGTCTGTTCTACACGTGCTAAACTTGTATAGTGATGTGCTTTAGTACTGACACCTCTAGATGGCAGTCGGTTATCTATCGTCGTACATAAGGGTTATATTTATAAAGTTTTATGGCACTTTGAGTCAGTACTAAAGCAGTATGTGTACTGTGTGCAGTCGGGGCTCACGGCGTGGTTGAACGCACGATTAGGCCTTCACCAACGATTAGGATTTACGCGAATCAAGATTCACAGATACGCGTCAACATGCCACCGTTGCTTAGCGTTGCACCATTCGTCCCGCATAAACGGTGTCCGGTGTCAATGGAATTCATTGTAACGCACAATGCGTTTGCAATCTACTATCCACTACACGCCGCCAGATAGTTCGTAAGATGACTTGCAAGTAGAAAGATTAACTTCTACTTGCAGGTCATCTTACCTCATGCTCCATGGCCATGTGGACAAATTCCGTTCTCGTCATTTTTGTTAAATACTGGTCGTTAAGTGCACCACAGCAAGTTGGCTTCTTCTGAACTCGCTCCGGTAGCGCTGTCGATTCTCTATGCCTTACGAAAGTACATTAACATTTTCCGGTTCTGACAACCCACTGCACTCACCGCTATTGCACACCATGTCTAATTTTTCTTTGCGTACTTCAACGCTTGTAATTTCGTTAATAAGTAACATGTTACAGCAATATTGCACTCTTTCGTTAATTCTTTGATATGTGACGTAAGCAGCTGTTTTTCAATCTCTATTTGTTACATATTTCGTGTTTGAGGCGAGCTAATAGTTTACACAGTATGTATTATCTAATACTATTGTGTTTGTCACTGTAGTATGTACCACATATAATAAGTGTGTAAACAGATATAACATCGGTATCACCAAACGCCACTCTAATAAGTGTGTAGGTGAATATGTAGCATTGTCTTAAATCCTATTACATTCTTAAGATATACAAAACAAAATGCCTTTCACTTGTTTGTTCATTAGTTAATTATAAAATACATGCTTGAAAATCATGTAATATATTACATGATTTTCAAGCATGTATTTTATAATTCGCTATATATAGCTAAAAATTAATTATATCATCGGTTCATTCATTCAAAACGGTGTCTTCCCGTGCTATTTAGTAACTGGTACTTACTGTTATATTTACTTAGAGCGTGTCATCAAAAATCAATGAATCAGTGCCTTTCTTCCATTTAATAAACTAGTGTTTTAAATTTGCAATACTATTTTCGAAGTTGATACAGTATAGATATATAATTAACATTTTGCATGTCGATTTACGATACGCTCTTTGAAATCTATTGTTTCTTCTTAATAACTGTTATATACAGGGTGACGCATTAGTGCGTCAAAGCTCGATATATTCATTAATATTGAAGATACAAAAAAACGGTATTTTGAAATTATCTTCATATATACAGGGTGTTTCATATTGCCAGGGTGAACCAAACATACATTTTTTTAAATGGGACACAGTATAAATTATTTCAAATTTAGTTTAAACGCATCTTACTTTCGAAATAAGGTTTCATTGAGTTATACAGTGTATTTCAGAAGTTATGGTCAATTTATTGCGAAAATCATTGCGAGTTCAGCGTCGTGTGTATTCCAAACGAAACAGCTTGAAATTATTGTTTTACTGGCATAACTTTTTTTACTGTTCCAGTTTTGTGGCAAAGTGATTTTTTCCAATATTGCGGAAACTACGCACAGAGCGATTCACAACACACATACATTACTGCCCTGACACTATAAGCACTTTTTATTAAATATTTCCTATATCTAAAAGCGTTAATTTCTGAGATATTTAATACTTCTGTCTTTCTTAATGAAAGGTGAGCTTTCTGGAAATAATTGTCATATGACAATTGAGCCATAAAAAAATGACAGTTAAATTTTTTTATTAATTAAATTTAACACAACTACAAAATATTAAACTTATACCGATTATTAATATTTAATCATTTAAATCAAATGTTCACAATAAATGTTCAGAATGTCCACCAAAAGGATTACTACAACATTGTATCCCTTCATAGAATGATTTTGTATATTAAACATCGCCGACTACACAAAATGATATGAAGAAGAAAATAGAATAGGCATTCCAGTGCAGAAATATTAAGAAATGTAAATCGATCATTCAACGAAACGCTACAAAGTTGTGTTGACCAATGGTGTATCACTGGTGTAATATATTTTAGATCGTAAATTTTTATAAATTTTATTTGTTGCATTCCATATAATGGACAAAGAAGCGACATAGTTATAAATTAAGATTAATTATATAACATATGTATTCAAGAGAATTAAATTTATAATAATGTTTTTCTAATCAATATAGTAAATAAATAAAAATCCTGATGGATCATGATAATTGAAACTGGTAATACGGCCTTTTGTCAGAGTCATAGACAGTTTTTTTTATTTTGAAATGAAAAACGAGTACAGAAAACATTAGATGCTGAATCAAAACAAAAGGTTTGGACTTTTTCAAATTACCGAACCCTATCTGACGGCGACTATAAAAAGGTTGGGAACTACTTTAGAAAATATATCGCCGACGCACTAAATTGTTAGCATGACTGGTATGTTATCAAATAGTCACCTATTCGCACTTTGAGAAATAACGAGAACGTTCATTCAGTTCGTTAATTATACCACGTTATATCCTAAGCATCCTAAAATTTCAAAAAAGTTTTATTTTATTATCCACAGCAAAGTAAGAATTTCCATTCTGCTAAAATAATAATAATAATGTTATTGTTTCATTGTTACACACAATGCACAACTAAAATAACAGTCAACAGGAGACAGAACACTGAACATCTGCAAATGAGGCAACAAATGGCCGAATTCAGATAATTCTGCTTTTCAGTCCAGCCGTCCAAAAAAATATTTAAAATAATATCCTATCGTGAAACTGAGATACACACCGACATACTAAACCAGCGCAATGTTTGACAAGAACAAACGTCAAAGTTGTATTGTCAAAATTGTATTGCTCCAAACCATGGGCGACCTTACACGTGACAGAAAAGAGAAGAAATTCAACTTCTGCAGTGAAAGATAGAAATCATTATTTTTCAATTCCTGTCATAACATAGATATATTAATTGCAAATCATTATATAGACGCGCAATGTTAAAACTAAAGGATCTTTCGAATAATGTGCGATGGGCTGGCGCCGTAATAGCATGGGGGAAACAGAATTTTGAGATTATGCACATCAGTGTAAAACCTGATTCTTACATAAAGATACTGCGGTGTTTTGAGGTTTATAATTTTGTAAAAAAAAGCAATACATATGGAATCGTTGTCCTTTCCTATTAAGCCATCCTAACGTTATATACTTATGAGAAATATGGTCATACTTTTTAATTCCGCACATAAACCTAACGCAACTAATCTGCAATTTTTGTATTCTGTATGCCGTGCAAACGTCCACGCAAGGACCATAGACAACATCACAGTAATTGAAAACTCACCGTTTTTTGTAAATCGTATCATAATAATGTTCTCTCTGTTTTGATACACACTGTATAGGGGCTTTTCTGCTAGTTATATGGTAAATTGGAAGTTTAGTAGTAATTAGAAGTATTTCGAGCGTTTAAATATTTAACATTTTAATTTTCAAATCTGAGATATACTAAGTAGAAAGGAGTACAATGAAAGATAATCGCCATGTATATATGACCCCTTTTTATCAGCACAATGGTAACATTACTTCCAAAATAATTAATTTTTTTATATTTTTCTTGGAGAGAATGTAGTCAGGATTTGCAATTCTGCATAATAGAGGGCACTGAGATTGAAGGCACAGTTTGAACAATATTGTTAGAAAAATGATATAGTCCTAAAATAGGTTACGAACTGTTTTCTGAACCCTCTATATTTATTAATTTTCCTAAAATTAAATATCTCTTTTTACTTGCGCACCCACGTGCTGTTTGTTGTGAAAAAAAATTATAAAGAGGTATTAAAACCGGAAACTAACTTTTTAAATGTTGAAAAATTCAAAAACTTGTTTTTCACGTCTGTAACCTTAGCACCTCTATAATAATAGCAATACTATTTTTTCTGATTCACGAGTTTATTGATAAAAAATATAAATTCTTTTTTCTAAATCATTGCATTTTAGTAATCTAGCAACACAGTTACCGAGTTATTTATTTGAAAGTTACTGAGGAACCTCTCAGTTTCATTGAGATTCATTTGGATAAACATAACGTCTCCATTATTTTATTTTTCGAACATTGAATCAATTTGTTTTGACACTTTATGGAAAATTTTGTTGAAACTTTTTAGGGTTTCAAAAATATTTACATTTTCCGATATATTTCAATAATCTTGTATGTTTCCTAGCACCGATTGACATACATATGTATGATGTAAATAGGTACAGTGGCCAGCAGCATAATCGATACCGTTACGGAATTTCCTAAATAACAATGTAGTGGCCTTCATTAATTTATAGTAGATATTATTATTAGTATAAGGTCGACGTTAGCTATTGTGAATGAACAAATGAACAAAGGGCGCCAAATATATCATTTTAGCAAAATATTCATGCAACACACGTCATTTACGTAACATATCCTTTGTCCGAATTCTACCGTATGAACTTCATTATATCTGAACGCGAATTACGAAATAGTAGCCTTAATTTTCTGTTTCAGTCAGCAATTAAAGCTGGTTAATAACAAAAACTTGTGTACCCACACATGCTAAATTTTATTGTATTCATTACACAATGTTAAAGTAAACGCGCCAAATTTAAACGATTTATAGGTAGGTATAAAGTTAATTTATTTATATACATAATAAAAAAGTGAACTTAAAAAATTGAAGTATCTATTGAAAAATCGATGACGTCAAACCAATTATGTATGTCTCCATCAGTTAATTATGAGATTTGGAATGAGTATAATTTAATATTTTGACGTTCGTATCTTTGTTTATGTTTAAAATTTTTCAGGGTCGTTCGTAAGCGACAATTCCAGTACGAATGCACTCAGAGGTCTACAGCTATATTGCCTTCCACTGTTTTGAATTATTTTGTGTGGATTACGTCAAGAATTCTCTCTTTTCAATACATTAGCAAAAATAAGTATATCAATTCCATGCTTTCTATATTTGTGGTGATTAATGTTGTGTTAATAATGTCACGATTACTTCATATTATGATTACTATATACGCTATTTCCTATTTCTATATTATAAATTACAGGTGATCTGTACAGGTATAATCTAGACACCAGCAAATAAGATAACTAGAAAGCATACTACTTCACTTGTTAGTTTCTTATATCAAAATGTTCACGATCTGTTAGCCTTGAACTATCAAATGCAGATGTAAAAATACGCTAGAACAAAGCACGAAATTACATCTTTATACCGAGAGACTATGCTAACTGACATGACTTCCTAAGTTAGTTATTTTAAAGTTATGTAGGTACGCACACATATTGGTTTGTGATCCGATTATTTTTGTGACATCGTTGAAAACTAAGGTTTGGTCATTTAAAAACATTATACCTACTTAGAATTGGTTTCATACTTCGGAAGTATTTTATGAACAAATCTGCCGTGTGCGTAACGTTAGCCCTTTTATAGTGACTCACAGTGAAAATGATGCAGTTGTATATAATCTGGTAACAAGCTGAAAGCGTTACGAAAAGTAAATTAAATATTTTATATCTACTATTCTTCAAATATATTATAAAAATAAAACAAAACTAATTCACTAATCATTAACTAATCATTTTTACTGTGATGTAGAATATGTAACCGCTGTAACGTTATCTGGTTAGAGTTCGTAATACCTGTTCGAATTAGTTTTGTTTTATTTTTATAATATAAGTATTTGAAGAATAGTAGATATAAAATAGTTAATTTACTTTTCCCAAATAATTACTTTTCCTCACATTTTCAGCTTCTTACCAAATTATATACCACTGCATCATTTTCGCTGTGAGTCACTGTATTTATGTATTTTTCACATTATATTTTATATAAGACTTTTACAAAATAATTTAGAAAACTGGTCAAAAAGAAACGGAAATAACCATTATTTAGCATTGCCCTTCCGACTACTTCGAAACTCGAAATTGTGAAAGTGGTTGTTTTGAACTTATGGATAGTCTATGATGATGATACAAACCAAATTTTAGTAGCTACCCCTATTTTTTTTTTAAATCGGACTTTTGATAGTTATTCCAATTATTTTTTAGATTTGTTCTATGTATATTGGTTCAAACTTTTACCTTTCTACCAGCTATATTGAAAGAATTGAGAAAAACTTAAATTCGCTGGCCTGACTATTCATCATTTGAAATGAAAATCTTGAAACAACTGTAATAACTAACCTAGAACTGATTTTTAATACTATTTTACAAAAATTTGGAGTACAATACAATATATTGGAACAACGTATAAAATTTTGAATTTTGAAAAAGTACACAGGTTTACATAAGCTACAAATCCTATAAGTTCAAAGATCTTTTTGTGAAGTTGAGATTATATAAATCATAAAATGCATTCAATTTTTTGCTACTGTTACACAAGTTGGCATTTTTTTCTAATTCTGTGTTACATTTTTCAACTTACTTAAACATTTTGATCGTAAATTTTATTATTTTATTAGTTTTGGTGCATAATATTTAGCATTTTCCATTATAAAATGCACTAATAACTGTTCTAGATACACAGGCACTAACAAATATTACGACTAATTTTCTCATGAAATACACTAGTTCCAACGAACAAATGTGCATCACGTTATAACATACTAGTAGATCATAGTATAGTTCTAAAGTATAATCACTCTCCCATCTTTTAACTTCGGATTGAAGTTCATCATAGAGTAATTACATTTTACCATTCACAGGGAAATGAATCAATTTTCTTATTTTAAATAAAACACCTGTATATTTCAATGTATTTAGAAACACAATTAAATAACAAATTCAACAATACTTCCTGTACTTTAGTTTAAGAATTATATAAATATGCGGCTATAAAGCCTTACGAAATAGACCAATGAAAAAACTATGAAATGTTGGACACTAGACTCGACAAATAAAATCCTTGCTGTACAACTATACAATCACAGTGATTTCTCTGTTTTTATTGAAATTGCAAGTGCCAGTTATACTGCTATCGCAACTATGGCCGCCTTTTCATCTTAAACGGAACATTCTGAATATTTTTACATTTTTACGAGTACATAGATAACGTGAAAACAAATTCATTGAGACTATTTTCCAAATCAACAAATTATACATATTATTAAGTTAATATTAGAAAATCTATTCAAAAATTTTAATAATATCGACAAGTGCCATTTCTACACTATGCAGTACGTTTGTTTAAGTAGGCACAGATTTTCAAAAATTTGTATACATTGTCACTACCTAGTAGATAAAATGTAAGTGGATTAACGGTAATCACTCTCAAATATTATCTTTAAGGATATGTACCCGAAAAAACTCATTGTGATTTAACATTTTATTATTTTAAGTTATTGATAAGATGATAAATGGCCCTCTGATTTGTTATAATCAATATAGGTTTTATTGTTAGTTTTGGCGTCATAACCAAAGTAGATAGTAAATTACAAAAAATATTTCTTTTTGATTTTCCACTTTACCGTGCTTTTAAGAAAAGTTTAAATGGTAAACCAAGTCTCAAAAATATTTAAAAAAAACATGAATTTCGGATACCTACAAAACGACTACACAAACATAGTTAAGTACAATATCAGTTTCATTGTCTAAAATGCGATAAGATTGCATACGCACTGAACAGCTGTTCATTGTTATCGCTGCTATATTGTGTCAACATTATTTTATAATTAAGATAGGTTAACAGGCGATTTGTTTAACGCCAACAACGAGAAAAAGAACAAAATATCGCTAGAAAATAATTATAGTATATAACATTAGTATGTTTATGTCAACTGGCTGCTGTATATGTCATAATTGATAATATATCAAGAATAATTAATATATTAATCAATTATTATATTATAAAAAAATAAGTACGTAATATGTAAATACATGTGAATACAATAAATCATTGTGTAACAAGTTTTGCGTGTAACATATTGCTACTTTGGAAGACAACTAACATGATTCAAAATACAGTCAAAAATCGATTACCTAAATTAAGTGGTTCAGATAATCAAACAGTAGTTTACTCTTTTGTATTAATTAATTAATCGTGTAATTTACCAATTTTGTTCAAACTCTATTAATACCGCAAATGTTGCCAAATTCTGTGTAGATGTGTGCATGTGTTACTTTTCAATCAAGCAATACTCGGATAATTACCCACTACTTCGGATAATACAACATTTCTAATGTTACTAGAATTGGTGCCACCCTGACAACAGTTTGTATATTATTCCGTTTCCCATTTTCTTTTCTTTTAATGAAAGATAATCAAAAGCGAAACATTAACAATGAACAACTCGTGAATTAACTTGTACAGTCCTAAGTAGATATCTGTTCACTAATATTGGGCAACATTGTAAAGATAGATAAAAGTTTCATATTTTTAATTGTAAATGAGTGCGACAAAAACTGCAGAAAATCAATGATGGTGTACGATATCATATCAAATCAAAAGATTAGAAATGTATGCTTTATAGAGGTTTATTAGAAAAAAGTAAACGGAATACAAATAATTACGGTATTGTTCAATCTCTAGAGTTTAAAGCAGTTTTCAGTACAACTTTTACGAAAGTAAATACGTTTTTAGTGATGTCCAATGCGATCTAAAGTAAATTTTCTTCACAATTTCTCTAACTGTCAGATGCGTATTAAATACGCGCTGATGCTATAAAATTAGATGTTTATGTATAATTGTAATACATCGTAGCATAATGTTCATAGAGACACCTTTTAAATTTGCAACGAAGTATTAAAATTGTTAAATACATATTTTGAATTTTGTCCCAGTAATTTTCCAAGATTCATTTAATTTATTTTACATTAGCACTAGATACATACTATTATTTTTGTTTACTTTCGAGTACGCAAGTAGTTAAACTTACTTTGACAATTACATATTCAATTTTATAAATAACTATATAGTTTTTCTGCCCGCAGCTTCTCTCACGTAAACTATAAGATTTTTACAGTTTTTTTCATTTTAATTAAATTTGCCTTCTCCCAGAGCAGGGATTATATCGTATATAATAAATATCGGTATATTGATCTATAGATTTTGGCACTGTATTCGATATTTATCGATATATTGATATTTATCAACTTTTTCAGTATCGATAATCCATATCAAAAATGTGATATTGCCCAGCCAGTTATAAAAGTCTGCTATTTTAAAATTCTATGGTCCTGTCACTATATATGCGTAGTTTATCTACATAGGTAAGTCTGGGGTTTTCTGTGTCTCTTGGAGAAGGTCTAGAAGTTCATCTACTGCAAAGTATTTCTTATGAATGTTTATGCTCATTTTAGTTAAATCAGATATACATATATAGTTATATCAGTCAACGTAATGCAGATCACTTTGATTGCAGACTGCGGTGTTCTATTTTCTATGAAACGACCTAATGAATCAAGCTTAAATAGATAGAAAGATAACCTCAGATTACATGGGATATATTTGATATATATATACATAACGTTTGTGAAAACTTATCATTTACCTAACTTAATTGACCAAATACATTACCACCTGTCTTATCAGACAGTTAAACTTCCCAGAAATAGCTATAACTTTTGTATTAATTGATTTACAAAGAAAGTTTTTCAACCTAAAGCTTTTTTAAAAGTGGCGAAAGTTCCATTCAAAGTTAAAATGTTTTCAGACATTTTACGCGTAAATAGGTTTATAAAAACTAACTCCTATAAAATATTGATCACATATGTAGTACGCAAGAGTTTAAATTTAACACATAATTTATTTAAAAAATTTATATTATTGTGCCAATCAGAATAATTAAGAATTTTTTTGAAAATATATATTACACAAAGGCAAAGATTTTGTTTTTTACTATGAACAAAATTGTAAAAGTCATAAAAAATGTAAATAGCTGGTGCAGTAATACATATGTATGTACAGTCTGTTCCAAAATTAATATCCTCCCCGCAATTAAAAGATCCAATAAAAATCATCTTCCCTATAACTCGATACAATTTTTGATTAATGAATATCAATATTGTAATTGCGCTCTAAAATAAATGTCGGTCAAACTTAGTGCATTCGTTTCACAACAGAAGTTATAATGTATCTGCCATCACATCAAGCAACATTAATTTTGGAACAGACTGTACATATCCATTTTCTTACTGATTTAATGTCTATAAAATTGGAACACTTCACTGCGAAATTCGAACTATGCATGTATGTATGTTGTCATACAGTTGAGTACTTGCGATTTATTAAAACCGTGACTCGTAAAATTCGACTTTTGACCGCGCGCAGAGAAACAATTCCTTTTAGTCCCGCCCAGAAGGATAAAAGCATACATGTGAACAATCAAGTCGGTATCCACATGCTAGGTCTGTTTCGCGTAAGATTCTTTTCGGTTCCCTTTGTTTCGGTTAGCCGTATCTAGAGAACACATTTCGCCGATACT
Source organism: Holotrichia oblita (assembly GCA_023690525.1). Taxonomy (NCBI): domain Eukaryota; kingdom Metazoa; phylum Arthropoda; class Insecta; order Coleoptera; family Scarabaeidae; genus Holotrichia; species Holotrichia oblita. Next base: position 61,442,924 of record CM043018.1, read on the forward strand.
GTACTTCTCCGTTACGAGTTCATGTGCGGGACCGAACATAATCTCAGTGTTTATGTTACAATCTTCGGAAAGTATTTTGATAAGTTAGTACGTCTTACTTACACAACGTTATCAAATTAATGTTAACCGATATTGGTAAGTATGCATAATACACTCGTCCTAGTAACCGATTTGATAAAAAAGAATAGTAAAAGCTTCAGGACACTCAACAATAAATTAATAACATAAATATAAAGGAACATTAAATTTTAATATTAAGTACTTCAATAAAATATTCGCATTGTGCATCTTTAATATTACAATTTCGAAATCTTATAAAATTACATTTAATTCTCAATGAAACTTGTCCTAGGCATTAAAATAGGTACTTAACTAATTAAATCGCAGATACATACCTATCATTTTTTTATAAGTAAAGCAGAGAGGTGGAGGTGGAGAGATATTTCCAAGTAGTACTTATAACGTTAATGCTTTTAATCTCACTTAAAGGTTACTTTATAAGAGAGAAAGGACGGTCAAAGTTTAAATGCTCTAATGATCATAGGTAGCTACATATAAGTAGGTATGTAAGTACATACCTACATATAATTGTGTAGTATTTATACATACAGATATCCCAGCTGACATGGTTTCTTTGATAATTTGTTTATTTTACAGTATAGAGAAAAAAGTTTCAAATAAAAGTTGCCCCTATTTAGACGAGGCATAGCTAGAAAATATTTTCAAATATTCAAGGTGTCCCAGTTATAGAAAAAGCGTATGTAACTTTATTATTTTAAATGGATCATCTTATATATTAATTTTTTTTAGATTCTACATGATATTTTAAGTAACTTTTATTAAGACCTTCCTAGACCTATGTGCTTTTGTTTTCGAGAAAATAAATATTTTATCAAACATTTTGCCATTGCAACGCTCTCGCTAATGAGCTGTAGCATCAAAACTAAAAAAGGTAGAAAATTTTGTTTTGCGCAAATTGACACATCTTGAATTGATTTACTATTTCCAATGTACGCATCCTTTTGTTGACATACAGTTACTGGCGCCAACATTTGGAAACGTTTAAATGCCAATCACTTTTGTTTTTTTTTTAATGGGACAGCCTATATCTGTTTAGAGGGTTGGATGTAAAATTAAATTCTCTTTCTTTCTATATAAGAATGTACCCATTTATCTTCAACCGTTTTAGAGAAAAATGTATAGGTATTTCTTCTAATACCTACTGTCGAAAAAACCTCTTCAATTTGCACGAAGTAGTTTTCTATAATTGGGACACTTGTATATTTGAAAATATTTTCTAGCTATGCCTCGTCTAAATAGGTACAACTTTCATTTGAAACTTGTTTCTCTATACTGTAAAAGAAACAAATTATCAAAGAAACCGCGTCAGCTGAGAGCCTGTATATACATAAATGTTCTTATTAATGTTTCTGCTTGTATTTTAATATTTAAATTCAGCAGCCTTTAATTTCTTCAAGACATTTTCTATATTGGATAAGACTAATATCTAATTTGTCTTGTCACATTAGGATTTGCAGGTTTTCTGCGTTTTGGGGCTTCCGTAATATTTTCGTACACCTTTTCTGCCAACAAAGTTCAAACAGTTATAGTTGTTTTTGTATTGTGAACACTTTGAGTTATCATTTCTAAAAGGATATTATATACTGTGGCCTTCTTCGCTAGTGAAATAATCTCATGATGCAAGATCACACTAGAAGTTGTATTCACAGTTAGCTGATTAATAGTAACAATAATTTTTGCTAGGCAGTTTCAGATCTGCCTTATATAAACACAGATACTTACTAATAATAATAACAATACAGATAAATAAATTTATAATTATGAAAATCTGGTAATGGGAGAACTTCACGCTCTTCATTGTTAGATAGCAGTTGTCATTAGATAGTTATATAAAACATGAATACTAACGTAATTTCAAATTCAATCAAAGTCGATAATATTATTTCTTAGAGTGAGTAGATTTACTTAACTTTAGAAGTGTCTAAATATAAAAAAATGCGAGAAAAATGTTTAAGTGGTAATAGATGTTATAGCCACAAAGCATTTACTTGAATGTAGAGACCGCCGCCAAGATAATAACCTAATGATATTACCCAGAATTATGTGAAATAAATACGAATAAAGAACAGCAAGAATGATTATAGGATTAGAAACAGCTGGAAGCTAATGAAATGAAAGGAAAAACAACAAGACGCTCCTACAATGCCGGACACTACTTAAACAGCAAGAACAAATACGAATCAGTAATGATAATCATAATGATTATCATTAATAATTATAAAACTTATTTTAAAACATGACAATTAATACATGTTTGAATTACTAAATTATTTACAATACTTTTAGTATTGCTAAAAGGCCTACGTTAACATTCCAGTCAATCAACAAATACTCAAATTAAGTAGTTCATTGTCAACAAAAGTAGATAACATAGAATGATGCCGTTGCTAAAACCCAATCTATTAGAGTTAAAAGCAATTACTGTTCTTATAACGGGTCAGCGATCTCTAAAATAGATTCGTCCGAATGTCTGGTATAATAAATGTAATACAATGTACAGAGTGGGCCAAATTCGATACTTTTAATAGGGAACTCGTGTTTCTGAAAGAATGGGACAAAAACTAATCCATGTTTCTGGAGCTCGATTTTAATTTAAGTAATACAGAGTGTTTTATAAAAATATGCAATTCTTAAAAACCCTTGTAACTTTTTTATTTGTGAAAATGCTTGATTTATATAAAAGCTTTATTAGGGCACTTTTTGACGCAGAATTCTATGATCTCAATTATTTTTCTTTTAAACTCGTTTTTTTAAATATTATCAAGACTTGTGTTTTTTATATGGAACACCCTATATATTTTTACAGTATTGAAAAGCACTTAAAATTGCTTTTACAATGACAGCAGCGCACTTGATATTTCATTTATACAGTTTTTACATTATTTGATTTTGTGTTTACAATTTCACAGTATTTTAAGATGGCTATGGATGGTAACTGAGCAATGTGCTCCGCATTTATTTTATATTGTCAATATTAATTTTCAAACGTCAGTTTGCACTAATATTACCGCTTTGTTACCTTATAATTCAAAAATGTATGAAAATTATGAAAAGACCGACATGTTAAAATGTTTTTAGAAGCAGGTGAAAATGAAGATGCCTGCATCTAACATTTATCAGGATCGATATCCCGAAAGACAACAACCACTCGGAGACATGTTCTCCAGATTAAAGAAAAATTTAATAAAATTTGGATCCTTTCAAAAGCCGAGACTGAAAAACTATGTAGCTCAAAATAAAGACAAAGAATTAGAGGAAATCGCTGTTTTAGGGGAAATTGAAAATAACCCAATGTATTCTACTCGCCAGAGAGCGCAAAAAACAGGTTTAGGGAGAACTTGGGCAAAGCGCATTTTAAAAAAGCATAAAATGAAACCCCATCGAACAAAAAAAATGCATCAACTTTTTGCCGCCGATTTCGAGCCTCGGTTTCGCCTGGTTTTTGGGTAAATGCGAGGAAAACCAGAATTTTACTCTAAATGGTATATGGACGGATAAAGTAATGTAAGCAGTGCGGGAAATTTTCAACAGCTATAATTCTTATACTTGGCCCCGTGAAAATCCCTATATTACTGTCGAGACAAGAAACCAAGGACGATATAGTTTCAATGTGCGGGTAGGAATTTTCCGTGGCAGGATAATTGGGCCCTACATATATAACGAAATTCTCAATTCCGAAAGCTATTTGCAAATTTTGCGACAATTTATAGAATGTTTGGTACCTCTAAATCAATTCGCAATTCGTTTACTTCCAACATGACGGAGCGCCTCCTCACAAAGCTGTCCGGATTAATGAGTTTCCAAATCAATAATTTGGTAACAATTGGATCGGGAATCGAGGACCAATACATTGGACGGCAAGATTGTCAGATTTAACCCTATTGGACTTTTTCCTTTGGGCAAGAATTAAAAATCTTGCCTTTAATAATCCTCCCAATTCAAGACAGAAGAAGTTTAGTAGAAAGTTTAGAAAAGAAAATTTAAGCAAAGTTAAAAAAATACTAGAAAAAAATAGTTACCCTAAAGAGTTTTATAATAAATTAATCACAAAAAGAATAAATAAAATATATAACACAGGTACAAAATCAAATAATAACATATACCACACTATACCATATATAAACAATTTAAGCGACACAATAAAACACGAATTTAAAAAATCAGACATTCACATAACTTTCATACCTACCAACAATAGACACTTATTCACAAATTTAAAAACACCCATTAAACATGATAATCAAAGTAATGTCGTTTATAAATTAGATTGCAAAGATTGTAATAAATGTTATATCGGACAAACCAAACAATATTTAAAGAAACGAATTTATAATCATCAGTACACTGTTACACATAACGTCACCGCTGAAATTGCTTTATCTAAGCACTCTAAAGATAGACGACATAATTTTAATTTTCAAAACACTAAAATTTTAAAAAAGGAAAATAATTATGTAAAAAGATTAATTTACGAAATGATATACATTAAAAAAGATGAAAACGCGGTAAATTTTAGAACAGATATTGATAATTTAAGCGTTATTTATAATAATTTAATTCACGCCTGAGTTTTATTAATTTTAAGCTCTTGACTAGGTTTTTTGCCATGTTTTTCCCTAGTCCTTGAACAGAATTGTTAGAGCTTGACAAAAAATAGATTGATATATGAATAATTTAAATCATAAATTCGATATATCAATGAATTCTTTGTTTTTTAGATAATTTTGTTGATAGGCATGGCAATTTATATTTATATTATTAGTAATTTGACACATATTAAATGTCAATTTCTTCCACTGAAAAAGTTATTTAACGAAAACATATTATTATATGTTATGGAATAAATTTGTATTTAATTATTTATTGTTTTATTGACCTACAAGTGGAAATAAATCCGGAATTAAAAGATATACTTCCAATTCCAACTTAATATTAAAACATTTTGTTCTGCCTTATTAAAATCTTTTATTTGTTTATCCACTAGCATCCATAGCCATCTTAAAATCCTATGAAATTGCAAACACAAAATTAAATAATTAAGGAAGATATAAAAATATGGATTACACCAATCGATTCTCTTTAAAATTGAAGCATGGGTTAGTTTTTATCTAATCCTTTCAGAAACATAAGTTCCTTATTAAAAGTATCGAATTTGGCCCACTCTGTACAGTGACTTTTCGTAGAATGCGTTCAATACTACATGGTCAGTAAAGTCTGAATTATGTCTAGAAGCAGGCAAAATACTGTTATTTTCACAATTTCTCCGGGAACGATACACTTGTGATTACATGATAAGTGAAAGATAAATGTAACTTTATTACTACCTACTGATTTTAAATGATGTCAAAAATATTACAACCTTCAATATTTACATAACTTTAATATTTGACATGCTATGGATTTATTATACTGCAAATACGTGAATGACACTGTGAATCAAACGTTGCATGAAAAAGAGAATAAAACGGTTCCTTTAAAATTAAACTGTTTTCGGTAAAAAATTGTTTAATTTTATCTAAAAAGATAGAATATTATTTTGTAAACACACGCCCATCATACAAGAATTTAATGGCACAATAAATGCGTGTATTTAAATATCATAAACATTGTCGCATCACTGCGTGATTATTGATGCAGTTATTTCAGCAATAACGTATCCACTTACGGTATAACAATTACAGAACATGGACCTAAAATGATACAGCTAGCCGCTCTTCTCTTATTACAATTCGTATACATCTTTGTGTATGTATATCTCAAACATTCACATGCAGAATTTCGGATCTAATCTGTACTGTACTACCCTGAGAGAAATGCAGTTGGAATTATAAAATCTATTGATGTATGTACGTAATAAGACACCTGGACTAATATTTATTGCTGCTAGGTAGTACGAAATTTAACCTGAGAAAGAATACGATTTACACAAAATTTGTGTGTAACTTTTGCAGTAATTTTAAAATTCCAATACAATATTACTTTGAGTGGTAGTATTTTATTACTCCGTATTTTTACCTGACTTTAGCGTATTAGTACGCTAAATAATTATTGACATTGCGTTAAAAGTTTTATTACAACTTTTCAGTATTTATAGCAACTTGCTGTTTCTATCACAATAATTACTTGTGGTAAATCATAACACAATTGGCGAACGTGTGGACACATATTTTTTCTCTGTGTAATTACTTTCAAAAAACCATTTTCCTTATAGCTTTTTTACTCTTTCTAACAATACATGACAAGAATATGTATCTAGTTCTTAAAAAAATGCTTCTTGTGGTTATGGTTTGGCGCAAAATATAATAATATAATATATTTTACATTAATTTAGCGGCAAAATGTTATATGCCGTACATAATATTATTTTAAATTTCGTATTGCTAGCATTTACTGATGCTATATTACCTATATTATACAATACATGTTTTAATGCTTTAATCTTGAAACTTACATAGTCTAGATCATTTCAACATGAACCCGTACTTTGCACCTATGTATATAATATATGTATGTAAGTGAGCAATTGAAGAAGATTTGATATTACAGTCTGTACCAACGTAGTAGGTTAATACATAGTTTCCAAATACTTACACCAAGTATGTATGTTTGTTAACGGTTGTATGCCGATTAGATATATTAAACAATTCGTTATCAATTTCTATTGAATTATTATAAAATAGGAACGTCTATCAGTTCGTTATTGTTCTATGTTTCATATCAAGTAATTGTTATCCGCTGCATGTATCGAGTTACATTGACTAACAACCTTTAATGAATAAGTCGGTAGAATTAAAGTTCCTCCTTGTCCATAGGTTTTTGCTAAATGCGTGAACACTGTGAGAAGTGGGGATAACGCCGAAGGAACGGGTCCTCCATGTCTAGCAACAACTCATGTTTGTAGTGTACCATGGCACAATTACGTGATGTGAAAATTAATCTGCAGACAGACGGAGATCAGAACCTTTGCTCTGTATCCTACCACCATAGCGTACTTTCGCCTAAAGAAGTGGAATCCCTGAATAATGCCCTCTGGTAAGTGTTAAACATTTTTTATTTTTTCATAACGTTAGTTATATTTACTTTCTTCGGTGAAAAACTGAATGTATTAGTCTTAAACGTATTATTATAAAGTTTTTTTGAGTAAAAAAAAATAAGTTTTAATGTTGAGAGTACACAGCCAGTAACAACGCGGATAAAAAACTCGAGATTTGCAGACACTTCAGATAGCGGTAATGTGGATTTTGAACTTTTTTATCTGCTGATTTAGTATACTGTAATTCCTATAATAACTAGTTATCACAAAGAACTTAAGTAAATTTCCTTGCTTTCAAAATAACAAGTAAGGTACCTGTATGTATAATACTGTACTAACAATAAATTTCTTGGTGCCACAGAATATTTAAAAATATAAAAATATGCAAAATATATGTATAATTACTTAGATTACAGTTAAATGCACCTTGCCTCGCTTGATGTTGGCGCATTAATTTTCTAATTTTGCCGATCTTTCTATTCTTACGTTATTGATATTTCCACTTTCTTGCCACAATGAAATATATGGATCTTTTCTCTATTTTTATTAGTTTTATCTAAACTGTCTAGATGTGAATATTAGATCTAATCAAACTTTTTGAAAACCGTGTCGTGACTCTTGCAAAGTAGCTTCGATCTATTCTACTCATTCCCCTCTGCTTCTAAATGACCGTGCTAGAATTTTATCTGATATACTTGTCAGTGTAATTTCTTTATAGTTTTCAACATTTACAAGTTTAACGGGTCGATGGCCGCAGTGGTTAGGCAGCTAACTATTGTTGTCAGAGTTCGATAGGTGCCGGGGTTCAATTCTCTGGAGGGACGGTGACATTTTTTCAGAGTGTTTAATCGCATTTCGACTTGCCATTCGCTGTTGGGAGCAAAGTGATTAACAGCGCGGCATCATAAAAGGCGATATGATGCTGTCACAAAGCCATTTAAACACAACTTACACACATTAAACTACACCGCAAGAGTTGTATTGATAGCCAGACAAGTAATACAGCTTACGGAGTCACTAATATTTCCCACCAAGTTAAAAAAAATGTATGGGCTTTACTCTTTAAACAGAACCATTATTATTCCTAAGTTCCAATCTACGTTTTTGTTTTATTTCTAATTACTTCCATATGTTTGAGCATTTCTTTTGTAATGTTATCTGACCTGGAGCTTTTCCAAGTTTTACGTTGCTTGCTTATATATTTTCTGCTGGTAAGTGTTAAACTATGTGGGCAACTTTTTTCCTAACTGTGGTGCGATATTCAAAAATACCATCTCATTCTTGAAGTCAAATCATTTTCTCACCTGACATTATACAAATCAAGGACTATGCGTGGGTATTTGAAGATGAATGTTAGAACCATCAACCATGTATTTGCGATAAATGTTTTTAATAAATTAGATTAGTTAGTAGTAGAGTTTAAATCAATACATTACAAAGAGTAATGTTAAGTAAGTAATGTTTAAGATATTCTACGCCACAAAAGGACTAAAAAAGGATAAGCTATACACTTACTTACAAAAGTCTACATCCATCTTGTTTGTATAAGAGAAATGGTTTTGTACTATATTACTATGATAGCTTCATCGTGTCGACTTAAAATTTATGAACATTCTGAGCGGTGCTTTTCAAGAGTTTTTTATTTTATAATTTTCAATGCAATTTGTATCATTGTATGCACTTTTCCAGGAAGTATGTTGTAATGTAAGCCTTTAAAATTGCAAAATGCTATTTCTCTTGTGGGAGCAGGCCGTATGTAGACTTTTATAAGTATAAAGTATGTATACATACATTTCACAGAAATGTAATATTAACTTATCGAACCTACAAATTTCAAGTATCACTGCAAAAAAAAAGATAAAACCAGTAAATAAGGATCATTGTGTTAAAAATAATTCGTTCTGTTAACCTGAATGACCCCTTTTCGTAAGAACACCTTTTTTTAAATAAGCTTTTGTATTCTATAGACTATTGTATGCTAACAGAAACGTGAAAAAATACTACATTAACTTAACTAATACGAATTATTTTACAGAATAAATCAACATATAAAGACTTTACATCTGAAGCTTGTTCTAATTCTGCATGGAAATGAAATTATATAACATCTTGACAAATTAATCAAAATATAATAGATAGTAGTGTAGTTGATGTATCGTATCTATGTAGATGTATGATTGTAGAAAAATGAACAAATTATGTGGCAAACGAGGGTCAACTACACTTAACTCATCGCTGTAAAGTAAATGTATGTCAGTACTCATACATGAGGGATTCCCTAGCGAACTTCCGCATAAAAAGGCTTCGTTTTGGAGTTATTGCTGCTGCACTATACAAATTATACCTTACCTTCTATTACAAAACACATTTGATGCGGTAAAAATTAGATAAAATTACTATATCGTCGTAAAACCGAGTCTAGGTGTTTGTGCTTATTTCTTGTTTTATCACGAAGGATAAATACAAATAAGTTTATACTATAAAAGCAACATATTTCACTCGAAAGTGGATTCTTATTAGTCGAAGGGTCGTTCAGAAAGGCCGTATTTTTATCTGTGTAGGTACATATCTCAAGACTAGGTATCTGATCACATGTGACTCAATCCTATATCTATTACTTGTCGTTATTAAACCATAGCTTTCCCATATACTTAATTCTATTTTCTAGTCATATAATGTAGTCTAAAGCCCGATGGACACATACAAGAAAAACTTTAAAAGTTATGTTAAAAGTTTTCTTTACAAGTCCGTATACGCAAACAAGTTTTTAATGTAAAGTATTCGGTTTTATTTCTTTTCAGTTTGTATATATACGTTCTGACGAAATGCGCATGCGCGACTTGTAGCTTTTTCATACTTGTCAAGAAAAATACTGCATGTACCAGTTTTACTTGTACAGTTTCGACTTTCAAAGTTGAACTTGTAAATTGCAGCGTGCTTTTTTAACTCATATGAATCGACGAGAGAGAACTACCTTTCAAAGTTTTTCTTGTATGTGTCCATCGGGCTTAACAGCATTTTTGAGAAAAGATCTGTATATCTGGAAATAGGTAAACAGTCCTCATAGGAGAACGAAGGGCGGTAGCAGAGAAACTAGAGAAGCGATAAAAACACGTTACTTATATACTATTGAAAATTACACTATAGCAACGCATTCTTGCAATTTATGCTGTTAAAGTTACCACAATGAAATTACAAAAAAAACTATTAGTTACATATGCTATGTGGCTAACCTTTCGTACTGATTGTTGGCTTAAGATTAAGCAATAACTATGGAAATATGTTAGTATGCTTACCAAAAGTCAATATTAGGTATTTAAATACAACTTACACACACTAAACTACACCGCAAGAGTTGCAGTGATAGCCAGACAAGTAATACAGCTTACGGAGTCACTGCAACTAAGCACCCACCACACATTAAAAAAAGTACTGGTTTTCTAAATGGGCTCGTGTACAACCCTATTCCTGACCCCTTTCAGATAGTTTCTATTTCAGAAGTACCAAATGCTTTGAATAGGTATTAATTGAATTACGTGTACGACATACTGAAAGAGAGATGTATTTAATATTTTGTATTTCATAGCATAATTAATTATTGCCAGTCCACCGCAGTGGAATGTTGCTATGTCCAGTACAAAAATGTGTCCATTAACATCACACTATTTTGCATTATCTTACAGTTAGAGCCATTACAAATCCTTGCAATGTATGTACAACAATAAATGTTTAAACAATACCCTCGGTGGTAAGAGCGACCGACTAATAGTAGTAGACCGCTGAGCATGGTTCGAATAACCTCAATCGGTATTTAGCTCAAGTTACCATCGTTCTTAAGATATTAATTAACAGCTCTACATTACTAACAGTGAGGCAATGCTGTAATAGAAGCACATTTACACACCAAAAATACGCAAGGTGCTATAGTTGCTTTCACGGCAAAAAAAATCTAGTTTTACTGGTTCTTGATATGTGTTGCGTATACAGTTTACTTGTATTTTCTTATTATGAGCAATTTTTGTTTTCGTGCCATCTCTTGCTAATAATCTTCTGTCATAATTCTTCAACAATAGCGATAAAGCATCTTTAAACTACAGAAGTTTCTATATATGACATTAACAAGAAGTAAATGAGATTAATATTATTAGATATTTGTATTAGGTAATATGTTTTATGTTAAATGTTAAATGCTGCCAAAATCAAATAATAAGTAACACTGTAGCTACATAGGTCAGTGCAATATTCTATTTTAATACCCTTAAGTATTGAAATAATAATATTTATACCTAATATATATAATATTTATATATATTTAAAACGGGTCGATGGTCGCAGTGGTTAGGCGGCTGACTATCGTTGTGAGAGGACGATAGGTGCCGAGGTTCAATTCTCTGGAGGGACGGTGACATTTTTTCAGAGAGTTTAATCCCGGATCGACTTGCCATTCGCTGTTGGGAGCAAAGTGATTAACAGCGCAGCATCATAAAAGCCGATATGATACTGTCACAAACTGCAACTAAGCACTCACCACACATTAAAAAAAAATTACGCATTCTACGTATTCATTTATATACAATCATGCAAAGCATTCGTAACATCTGTTTACAATACTATATTGGCATATATTATTAAAAAATTAAATAATATATGCTTTGACCATAATTTTGAGTGATATTGGGTTATATCAACAATTGCTAGATTAATTAATCACACTTGTGAAATTTGTGATCTGAAATATTGTTTATTTATTTGAATAGTTCAGTAACGAACTATTATTTACAACTTTAACGGGTCGATAGCCGCAGTGGTTAGGTGGCTGCTTAGTGTTGTGACAGAACGTTAGGAGCCGCAGTTTAATTCTCCGAGAGAACGATGACATTTTTCTCGGAAAATTGAAGCTCGATCCATTTACCATTCGCTGTTGGGAGCAAAATGAGTAACAGTGCCGCATTATAAACGACGAGATAGTGCCAGTCAAGGCCATGGAACACAATTTCACATACACAAACTACTAAGCAACAGTGGCACGGTAGTCAGACAAGTGATACGGCTTAAGAAACCGCTGAAATTAGTATCCACCGCAGATCAAAAAAAGTAAGGGTGCTTATGGGTAGCATATTTCTATGTGTGAACAATTGAAAGTCAAATCATACTCTACGTAGTACAGCTTAATATGTATCTCATTTTAATGCTAAATCGGTTATTGTCTTTTGTAATTCAGTAGAGGTTTCCAAAAAATAGACTTCAATGAACATGAAATACTCTACAGGCTTTAGAAACTCCATAATGTTTGTTGAATCAACAGAATTTTAAAATTCTGAAGCGTACAAGTGTGTCATTTTTGCAGAATTACGGGTGCACCTTTTTTCTACGTTTTTTAGAAAGTTTTGGACAGATTCTTTCCTGCTCTTTAAATCCCTGTAAAGTATTTAAGTGTTCTATAAAAATTATATCTTCTAAATTATTCTTCCTAATAATACGAAAATAATCCCTACCTTTCAGAAAAAGATGACTATCTCATTTACTTTTTAAAGAGGATTTCAACATTGGCAAACTTTGCCGACCTAGTGTTGATGCTGAAAATAATTAAATAAGGTGCCGAAGAACAGGTCTGACGTCACTTAAGCTCAATAGTCTCAGAGATATGAGACCCTCACTATAAATAGGACAGTACTGGTTCAAATTTTTTCGGTGACACTTGTGGCACGTCTCACTATATCGGTACTCTGGCTGAGCTACCATTCGCTGTTCAGACATAATTAATAGCGCTTAATATTAACGGCTAAATAATGTTGAAACGTGGCAGTGTTGATGAGTAAATAGCTTAGGACGCCGCTGTAGCCGGATTCACCTCAAAAAACAAGTATAAACTTCTTGAACGATAACTTTGCTCTGCCGCATGATCTACAATTAAGGTTCATAACTATTCACGCATACTTTTTTGGCAATCCGCGATGCTGTGGGGATCTTAAGTTAACATTTTCCTACACACGCACCGACAAATGATAGGCCTGGGACTGTATGCCATTAACTAACGGACCAAAACTGACGTGTGTAGCTGAATATACATACATATTCAAATCTGATCGACAGTTCTGAACTTCCAAATCGATAGAAAATATAACGACAGTTTCGCTTTTTAACATGTAAATTAATACAATAAATATCAAGCAACGTTACATAACAGCAGAATTTTGAATGGTATAAATAATGAAATTTATATATACTAAAATTAAAATTAGAATGATACAATAAAAATATTTTATTGAACTACATATATCTACGTCTTTATTAAAATAAAAGAAATAATATTGGTATTCTATTATGCAGATATAAATTATTTTTTCGTGCATTTATCAACATCAAAATCATTTGCAAATGTTATTAAATCAATGAATGTATCCATATATGTACATATACATTGTTCATTGTCAGATAATTTCTGAGGTCGTTTTTGGCGTATCTTCTCAATGTTCACATTAAAGTCATATTTATAGCACAATTTCCTACATCCTAGCAGTTCCTTTGTCACCCAAAAAATTTCTTAACTTTGATTACCTAGTTCTCCAATAATACAAGCAGCAAAGTTTCTGTTCATTTAGTTCATATAATATTTTAATATATTTAATTTATATGGGGCAATCAAATTTGCCGAAGTGCAGATTTGATAGAACTAATGTAATGCAGTTAAATCTGTATGTGTCCAGCGAAATTAACGATGGTTCGCAGTCCTAAAATTAACGGTTCTAGATCTATCTTCCGCATTGTTACGATTAACTGAATCTTGGGCGGTCAACTACAGTTTCCGATCCACAATTCGGATCGTCAAACGTTAGACTGTCGCTAAACTGCATTTTACTTTACACTTTAATTCATGTAATAATTAGGGAAAAGCAAATATCTCTTCTCTCGTGTATTTACCACAATTTACTTTATTGCGTTTATATGCTATGCATGTCCATTTTCTATTATATAGATCACATGTTCATGTTATCATTTCTTTATTACGTAACAATTACGTTCGTATTATGATCTAAAAATAGTAATATGTAATGGTAATTACTCTTCGGAAAATACGCAGCACTAATAAACCAAAAATATCAATCATAAGCAATAATAATATTGCATCAAGAATGACATGCAGCACTCTTATCAACACGTAAATAAATTAGATTTTTGTTTTATGCAGATGTTGACGACAATACATGTACGTTACAAAAATATGCAAGATCGGGAACATTTTAAAATAGAAAATGTTGATCACAACTCTCCACTGAACTGTACTACCTATCGTGCACCAGTTATGTTTATTTTCGTTAAAAAAATTTCCTTATTTTCTTAGTAGGTATGTATGTGTACACAGTTCGTACACATAATTATATAACCTTTGATCCAAATTGAAAATTTGTGGACAATATGAAAAAGCAGTTTATGAAATTATTTATAAAAGCGTACACCGGCATTTTATAAAACTAAAACAAAACTGCTCCGATGAAGAGATATGAATTAATACGTCATCAACATGAACTACATACAATAAAGAGGCTCCGATATTATTTTGCACACATGGTTGCTTGTAGCAATATTACACCATCTAAGTCTGGCAGTATATGATGTCGATGTTGAAACCAATTGACCTCTATTAATTCTCTTTCTTGTGATACAATTAATAAAAACACGCACTCATTCAACTGTGAGAAAACTAACCGGTATTAGATGTATTCGCCTCGGATAATAATTTAAAATAAATTAGGAAATATTTATTAATTTACTTTTTAAATCAAATTCTTTTGTCTAGCATAATTTGTATTCAATACAGCAGAGAAAATTGTACATTCATTTAAGGCCTGTTCGTTTGAATTGCTAACTTTGGTAAGTTTTGCCAGAATTAGCAAGTGTAGCGAATCAGCAATTAGATGTTTGAGCGGATGAATCTGATTTCATCAGCTATTATTGCTCAACACTTGAGGCGTGAGCAAATATAGCTTGCTACTTCTGACATACAGCAGCTTGCTGGATGCAAACGAACGAGTGTCTAAAATATCTGTCAGCAGCTAAATTTCAAACGAACACACGGTAATTGACAAAAGTGATATTGAGCACTTCCAGCAACGCAAACGAACAGGCCTTTACTTCGATTTCTTAACGTCCAGAGTTGCTGTATTGCTGTTGCTTCTTTTAAAAACAGCTTTAAAATGGTTACTCTTTACCGCAGCCTTTAATCTTATGCTCTAATCATCATCTTAGAGTACAGTTAAGCGTTTTCAAATACGTTCTATAGCTACAGTTCCGACACAAAGTAGTAACAGTTCATTTATGTATAGTGAGATAAACCTCACAAAAAAATTACCATAACTATAATTTACTCAAACCAATAAGATAATTTTGGATTTGAAACAGTATTCGTATTATACGAGTAGGATTAAAAATATATATCTAGTTTAGTCCTTTAGTTTTTAACTTAATTGTGGATGTCTCTGTATTTTAAGGTACAATTTTTTGCCATTCAGCACATCTTCTAGTTATACTTACAATATTAAGTTAACATATTGATCCACCAAAACTACTTTTAGTTTATTAGCTTTTCATAGTGTCATACAATACCAAGGTTTCACTACCTATTATGTGAATATAATGTCTGCTATTAAAAACCAATGCACACATTAATGCGACCAATAGGAGCAAATAGATTAAATTTACTCTTAACATTTGTGTCCAAAAGTCAATAACTTTACTTATGCATGCCTAAGCAAACTATTTTGTTTTAGTTTATTTCAGTAGTTAATGGACTTTTTTCTTGCACATGAATTGTTTCATCGGTACTTAAGCTCTGTTCGTAGATGTTGAAAAAAATTATCTCTGTTCTAGCGTGTTTCCGTAAATGTGCAATTATTTAAAATCATGTTAATTTTAAATTATGCTGTATTAAGGTATTTTACATTGCAAAAGTTTTCTTGTTTTCATATACTTACTCTATTTATGTTCCTATTTGTTCTATATGGAAACGCATACAACGCAGATACAATTTACGCAGAAAGATTTGCAGTGGATAATCTTGATAAGAAATGCATCTCACGAAGTCACTGCAGCTGCACACACCACAAAAAAGAAGTGTAAACTTCGATCATATTGAAGAGAGGAAGTACAAATGTTTAAAATTGTGCATGTTTATTCTGTTGCAAAGTTCAAACTTGAACACAATCATATTTACGCACCATGTTTATTTAGACTTAAGATACCATCTTTGGCAAATTAAATGCGAATTTTTCAGCGAGTAATTTCCATTTACTAAATAAAGGCTATACTTTGAAGCAAATTTAATTTCTCTAAAAGAGAGTACTGCTTTGATGAACTTCTTTAGAGTAATTAAATTCACTTTAAAGCAAAGCCTTTATTTACAAAATCAACATTCCCCAATAAAAAAATCGCATTTAAATTGCCAAAGATGGTACATTCATGCACAGTTTTTTGGCAGTCCGCGACTGCACATTGTGTAGTGGAATATCCAGATCTAATCGACAATTCTGAATCTCCAAACCGATAGTAAATATAACGACAGTTTCGCTTTTCAACATGGAAATTCATACAATAAACCGGAATATCACATTGATAACTACATACATACATATTAGCACTGTTTGTATACGATAAAATTGAGATCTGTATATCCAGATTTTTAGTTTGACAGAAAATTGGATTCTTTATAAAAATCTGTTCATTGCAAGAAGCGAATTCTATGAAAATATGACGAAAGGTGTAATCATGATATTAATTATATCAACGCTACTCTTTTTTGACGTTCCATTTGATCTTCATAAAATAATTTATAACTAATCGGTCGATACTGAGCTCAAGGAAATCATTAAATTGTGCAAACCCACTTCCAACCTTGTTAACACTTGGGCTACTGAGAGAACACTAACTAATCTGTGCCAATAATGAGGATCCTGATATACCCAGTAATCAATTCTGGTACCAACTCAGCGATGTATTTATACAGCATGTCGGTCTGAAATTATTTAAATGAAACTTTTCCTGGGCGATGAAGGCACTATCGCCTGACCTCACATCCCTGGAATTATTATGGAGTTATATTAAGAATAAGTTAATCGATCTAATATTGTCAACGTATTCAACGAAAAATTGTAACGTTGTGTGGTAACAAAAATTTGTCTAATGATTTTGAAAATAGATATACAACAAAAATTTGTCTAATGATTTTGAAAATAGATATACAGGGTGGGGCACATAAAGTGTTACAGAGCAATAGCACTCAAACTATTAATCATATCGAAAAATGTTTCAGACAAAAGTTTCAGTGTTCGGGAAGGCGGTCATACTGGGCCACCCAGTTTTTTGATCGGTGTAGGCGTAGAAGCTACGTCAATGTCAACTCCAATTTTTTAAATGGAACCATATATTTTCTTTTCAATAACATTATTACTGATTTTAAGACGAATTCAGCGCCCCACAACATAAGGTCATTCTAGTCACGCAAAGTATGAAAATAGCCCAACAATTAACGGACCACGGATGTTGATATCGTACAGTTCTCGTCCATCGACGATTCGCATTTGCCCAGTAATACATGTTATGTCTATTCACATATCCCGTATTTGTGAAGTTACCTTCGTGAAAAAAAAGCACATGACTCAAAAATGAAACATCCGTGTGCATTTTTCGATGAATCCAGTTACAGAAATTCACGCGATTTTGTAAATCATTGCTGTACAAACCCTGATGCAGTGACATACAGCTAATCGCTTAAATGCCATGTGCAATTTTTGTTGTCTGTCCGGATAATGAGCCGTGTACAACTGCTCTGCGTTTCTGTAATGTTTGCGGCATTCCCCCAGCACCATTAACATATCAAAATATTCTTGATAATCGTTCATTTTCGCGATCCGATGTATTCACAATAGAAGGTAATACGTGACTAACTGACAGCCGTATGCGTTGACAGTTGATGCTGATTATTCCGATATTTTTCGACTATTTTCATACTTTGCGTGACTGGAATGACTTTGCGTTGTAGGTCGCTGAATTCGTCTTAAAATCAGTAATAATGTTATTGAAAAGAAAATACATGGTTCCATTTAAAAAATTAGAATTGACATTGACGTAGCTTCTACGCCTACACCGATCAAAAAACTGGGTAGCCCAGTATCACCGCCTTTCCGAACACTGAAACTTTTGTCTGAAACATTTTTCGATATGATTAATCGTTTGAGTGCTATTGCTCTGTAACACTTTATGTGCCCCGCCCTGTATAATAAACGTTTGATTTAGAGCTTTCACTGCCAAAACTGCTGTGTGTTCATTAAGTAGATAAGGTCTATTATAAAATTATTCATATCAAATAAACCATCGTTTTATACGAAAACATAACCAAGTACAATACTAACATCGAGCTTATCTGATTAGCATCTTTCTACAACATTTTTCGTTGATATGTTAATTAACTTTCCCACATATTCATATATACAGTTGTGTACTCTAAACAATTGTTTATATACAAGTCGTCACGTGAACTTCAACATTATGTAATAACACCTTTAATGATCATTTATTTTAAGTTTCGACAAGTTGGAGTAAACTATATCAACCACTCATTCAAATTGAATATAAAATATGAACAATGAACAGGTATAGATAAGGTAAAAGTAACTCGTCACGATTAAACAAATTTGTAGCACGAGCTAAGCACCTTACTTGTATTCGCAGGTGTTCATTACTTTGATAAGATATGTTTTTAACGATTGAAGTAGTTCTGCTGCGACAGTTATCTCTGATCTAAATGAAACATAACTATGCTTAAAATTGTGATTACCAAGGAATAGCACCATTAAGGATGATTATAGCTTTTATATTAGTTTACTTCTATTATTTTAATATATTGTTGTATTATATTCATTGTACTTAATTTTTAAAATAGGTTTTCTCGCCAATTTTAAATTAAAAAAAATAATGAATTGGGTTATTATTTTTTATTTGTAACATTAATTATAGATTTCACTTGCACCTTTCATTCATTAACGAAATAGATAATGACAGCATTAGATTTGCTGATTGTAAATTAAGCTTCCAAAGATGTTTATGTGTTTCAAACGTAAAAAATTACATCATTCTTCTATTTAATTTTCTTCATTATTCAACCCCAAATTCCAATAGCACGTAGCAAATATCTTCCTGATTTTAAATCAATTTCGATGATTTTTGTCAAATTAAATTCGTTATCTTCGCCACCGGTCTTTTAGCGTAGCAATCTTTGATTTAAAATATTACGAAGGTAACTTGTACTTTATTAGACCCTTAGAAGTCAGTAAAACAGCTGACAATGTACCAATTTACATAAATCAGTCATGTTCTAACAGGGGATCCTTATTTGGTTATTATTATATCAATTATGCATGTAGAATTCATCCTGTGAAAAAATTCAAATAATCATGTATAACTCCACGGATTGCCAGCTCTTGTCTGTAGCTCATGTTGCTATAACAAAAACTTCAATGCATTTTCCGTCATAAATTCATTTCAAGATAATAAAATTATTATGAAACGAGATTGATTCTTATTGATATAATTATGATAATGATGCGATGATTTATTGCGACAATAGTCGTATCAGCTATCTAAATGGGAGTACTAAACTCGGTGAGTATGCAAAGCGGATCCAATAAAGAACTAGAGTATTTGCAATTTTACACTACAATGGTAAAATATACCAGTTCCGATATTTTCGAGCATAAATCTAGTTGCAACTCCGATTTACGACCATCTACAGCTTCAAAATACTCGTATCAACCGAAGTCAAATATTGGAGGCATTGGAGACCACTCCTATATTTTCCCATTGCAGTTAATAATCTGGTCACAAGCAACGTTCGAGGGTTCCCACTAAATAATTTTTCAAATTCGCGGCCATTTTAAGATAGTAGTCTAACCAAAGTTTTACATTACATTATTTATCTATTTTCTTTTAAATAAGCACTTTAAAATGGCCGCGAATTTGAAAAATTGTTGAGTGAATTACAGGAAAGGATATAGTGAATGCAGGAGATTACCTAGCCGTTTAGCAGTTATCGGTATTTATACAATTGAAGTAAGATTCCAGGAGGTTGTTTTAACGAGTTGGAGCAATCTGAGAACTGTCACACGGATCTTGCCTACCACTTTGCATTAAATAAACTCCTGCAACTACAAATGCCTGAATCATTTACGATTAAAATGTAGGCGTTAGTAGAGAGACATTTGTTAAGTTACTTTCCTCTAAAGACCTAAATCTAAGAGATTTTTCTAATCTAGTATTGTAATGTTACTATTAGTTATGTAATAAACATTTAAGTTCTGTTGTTGAAACAATAAGGTTCAAAGGTTGAAATATGCGTACATTCAGAAATCGTATCACTTTAAAAATATCTTTATAACATATACAGGGTGACCACCTAGTACGCGGAAGTCCAATATCTTGGTTGATAAGAGAGACAATTGGAACTTTTTTTATTCCACGCGTCTAGTTTTCTCAAAATCTACAAACCTAAAATAATGCCGGTTATACAGGATATTCCATTTCCTCTGCACAGACAGCAACTTTGTGTTTTTTTAATATAAACCTATATTTTTTATAATTTATTTTAAATCTGCATAAAAATAAAAGAGACTTTATTTATAGTACTCATGAAAAAACTGAGTCATTGAGATATTTGGCTTACTATGATTTTCTAGTAAATTTTTATCAATTACAATATCGCAAATTTTGCTGTTACGCTAATTAACAGAAAAGCTATTTTCAGAACCAATGTTAGACAATAATGGTTCTTCAAAACACCATGTCAGAAACTGACCTACAGTATAAGAGGTGTCCAGAAAATGTTGTCAAATTTGACGAAGCAAAATATGAAAAATCTCTGTTAATTCAAATGGAACATCCTGTATATTATTGATCCGTGAAACGCAGAATAAAATATTCTACAACTTTGCTATAGCATTCCCTATACCTAAGTTCAACATTTTAGGTAAAAATCGCAGTATTATAGTAAAAAGGGAGTAAATTTGTGCATTACTTCAAATTTACTCCACTCAAAAAAACAAAAAACCTTCAAAAATTAAAAATTACAATTGTTGTTGCAACTACAAAAATTGTTCAAAGTGTTCACTGTGCAAAAAATAATCCAACAAGTTTATAATAAGTTTTATTATCATTAGGTTCTTATGTATAATATTTTTATCCATTTTGCAGTAGTTCTTTTATTGATGTAGGCTTGTTTCTACAAAAACTTATTTCTTTCAACTTGTTTGAACAATACTATCGAAATCTGGTAATTCTTTTTCAGACATCCTGTCCTGCATGAACTCTTAGATTGAATGATTATTTATTGATAGAAATAGATAATTGTGTTTATATTCTTTAATTAATTACCAAATTTGACTTATTTCAAATATTATTTCATCATAATTATTCCATTTAATTCCATTTAAAGGCTTCCTAGATCTGTCCTATGCCGAATTTCCAGGTGCCCATATTACTAGGACATATCTTTTTTATGATCAACTATTAGAATACGCTCAAGACTGAAATAACTTTTAGACTGTTCGCTATTATTTTTTAAAGCTTTTCTTGCTGATAAAATTTATTCTTAATAACAATCTAACTCCTACCACATGTTTGATCTCTCTTCGTCTAGTTAAATTGTCAGATCCTATTTCTACCTATGTATGTACAGTAGAACCTCCATTATCCGTGCTGGTCGGGACTGAACCAAGCCCGGAAAATCGAAAAGCACGGTTAATCCGCACCTACTTATTTTAGTCAAAAAAGTTGGTTTACTAATTATTATGACTACTTACGTAAATTAATACGAGTCGATCGGAATGCTTCTTCAAATTTCATTGACAATTGAATCGAAGAAAGTTTAGATTTCGAAAAACTTCGACCGACAAATTTGAAGATAGAGAACAACAGAAGTTTTTGATGAAAAAATTATTTAGAAAAAGTTAAAATTGTAGGAGGTATTGCAAAACGATTCAAGGCGTTAACGTGGAAAGCAGTATAAGTTGTACGATGATGGTACGGCGAATTGACGTGCACCGTTTGTACTAATTCGCATTCTGCACGGATAATTGAAACCCGGATAATCAAAGCTGTTTGCTAACACGGTTAATCCGCAGCACGGGGAATCCTCACACGGATAATCGAGGTTCTACTGTATATGGAAACTAATGCATTGGCGAAGTAATACATACATGGTCTTTTAGATATTCCGATTATTTTATTCGTATCTAACTACTTCATTTTCCAAAATGCTTCGTACTACTACTCTAAAAGCATTGGAATTTACAATTATATAATTTATCTAAATTTGTAAACAATTAATACAGAAACTCGAATTGTTTAGATAATCTCACGCAATATATTGATTTTCGAAATTAATTAATTCTCAATGAATTATTAAAGGAAACCTTGGGTGATAAGGCATAATATCTATTCGTTAATAGGTTATGTTGAGAAAGTTACTCTGACAATTTTTTGTAATTCATGTAAATATTGAAGTTAGAAATATACACATCTGTTGTTCTTGTACGTTTCAGATAATTAAATATTAAGATGAGAAATCGCAAGGTGATAGTAACTATGATATATTAGTAGTCATATCTGTATGGGAAAAAATACCAGAAAGATACTAATTTAAGACATACATAATTTTTCTAAATTGTTAATATGCATATTTAACGCTGATGATATTCAAATACATCTGTAATTCAGTGACGCTCTGAAGGACGAAATTCAAGTTGTGCCTGCCTCTCTCAAGGCATAGAGCAAAGTTCAACTATTAATAAATAATAATAATCGAAATCAATTTCACGATTAAAGTCGACTCCGATTTTATTAATATTACGTTTTAATATGTTCGCAGAAATTGAATCGATTATTAGATATGCACTGTTCATACGTTATTCCATTATTAATGTCATGCTTATTAGCTACTTAATTATCACTTTGCATATCATTAAACTTTGTCATTAAACACAATTTTAAACAGCAAAAGTTAGTAAAAAAGATTTTATTTCTGAAAATAATTGGAACGTTTGCATTACACTTTGTTGGTGAATTAGAATACTACAACAATCTTTCTAACAATCATCTCACACGCTGTGCATTTAGAACGTTAAACACTTCAACCCACTAAACGCCAAAAGCTCTCAACTAAACACCTTGGACTTGTTGCTTCAAAATAGTTTGAGTCAACAATGTGTCCAGGAATATATTCGCTTAACTGACATCTGTATGAAACACAACATTTTTCAATTCAATAGGAGTTTTTATGAACAGCTGGAAGGGACGGCAATGAGTAACTCTTTAACCTTTCACGTTTTGAAAAGGACTTAGAATCTGAGAGCGAATATTTTCCTAGGGTTTGGTTGAGGTATGAGGATGACGTTTTCGCTACCTTTGATACAAAAAATGTAATATTGATGATTTTCTCAATAGATTAAATAATCGGTTCGAAACCATAAAGTTCACTTGTGAAAGAGGAGAAAACGGTCAACTACCCTTTCTAGATACTTTAGTAATTAAAAATAACAATAGATTAGAGTTCAACGTGTATAGAAAACAAACCAGTACACTTCGCTACATTCCTTCAGGTTCCCATCATTGTGTTCAACACAAAAGGGCTAGCCTGATTTTTTTTGGTACACAGACTCCTCACTTTTTCCTTGAACAAGGCAAGGTATGAAAAAGAGCTTAAAATTATAAAAGATGTGGTCAAGTGTAATGATTTTCAGCCTTAGGATATCTATAAGTTAAGTTTACGAAGACACATCGGTAACCCTAAAGATAAGATACAACCTTTGGAAAAGTCAGGTAACTATTTACGAAATCAATTGTAAGATTGTGATCAAAAATATATTGGGCAAACCAGAAGAGCAGTCTCAACTAGACTTAAAGAGCAAATGGCTAATCTTAGATTTAATAGAATTGAGAAATCAAGCGTTGCCCAAAACATTTTTGAAACAGATCACAACATAGATCATGCGAATGATAAATTAATTAAGCAAATAAACAATTGTAAGTTTCTAAATGTTTTCAAAAGTTTAGAAATATATAAAAATAAGTCAGGTGTAATGAGCGGTGACAACGACCCTATCCCGCATTCGTCATTGTTTGTCATTGTCATTGTTTTGTTAATCGGAAATTAATTATCCGTAGCGGATTGACGGTGCATAACATTTAGGTTACCTGTTATTTGTAGGTTTTATTTTAGTTGAATTCTATTATCGCCTTGATAAATTTCAGTTTTGCTGTCGAAACGCGCCAGAAAAAAAGTTCTGCTTCTGCACCCAGAGATCCAGTGAAGAACTTCACTGTGCATTTATATTTGTATTTTGTATATAGACATTTTACTAGAGTGGCACATCCGAAAACGGCACCGAGTTGTTCACATCTATGTGATCAATATTTCGGTTTGATACCGCCTCAGCGACATTGTGCATTACTGGATCGTAATAACAAAATAGGCAACTTTATCAATATCCCTCTCTTACTGGATAACGGGGAATTGTTTCAAATTGAGATTTGTTTAGTTAAGGAGTTTGACATGTCAATTTAAATATTTATTTCATACGAATACTGTAGTTTAATTCAGATCTTATACAATTGAATTATTTTTAAATTGTACAACCAAGTTGTGCAAGTTTCGTTTTTTAAATAGCGCAGTTTATATTTCATTATTGTAAGGTTCATCAGAATCGGAATGGATTACATATTACATAGATTGAGATACATACGGGTAGGGAAATAAATGATGGACTTATAGGTCGAAAGCACCGTGCATTGAAACAAGCATAGTTGCCAGTACGGAAAATGTATGTATTGTGGAAGGGAGGCGCGGCAAGTGCTGATGGTAATATTATATCAGATCAGTCTAGTTGGATCGGTCGGGTCTAGTATCATGCTCGCCGTTGAGAGTTATAGAATAAAGTGTCCTGGTATTCGCTATTCTGGTCATACTTATACATTTATTATTAGCAGCAGTATTACTTATAAACTTAAGAAAAATGGTTAACTTTCACATAATTAAAACTTTTATTTTGTACATTGTAGGTATTGCATTTATAGTTCCATTTAATTTTATGACTGTCGATCAGTAATGAAAACGATACCCTGAATAGACACATGTTACAAACGCTCTCGCATACTGCCTAACACGGTGCGAAATCTCCCTAAATAAGAGGTGGTACCATGATTTAGAGCCATCTATTGGATCGTGAGAACTGTTGGCGGCAAAATTCAAAATAGTAGGTAATTTATTTTCATATCATAACTAAAAAAGAATTTTGTTTTAGTTTATTTTACAATTAATTATTACAATAGTATCATATCATAATGATAATGTAAATAATCAATTGTAAAATAAACTAAAACGATACATTAATATAACTTTAAATATGGCGACTTGTAAGAATGTGGTATGTCAAAAAAGAAAACAAAACCTATATAGACAAGTCACTATCGTTAAAGTTTATCAACTAAACCAAGCGGTTATTTACTTAACACTACAGCTAATAATAATTATAAAAACAATATAAAAACGCATTAACATTCAAACGAGGAAAAATATAAATCAATCTAAGTACAACTAATTCCAACGACAACTGATTAATAACTGTCATATGCAATCATATGATTGTGGGCTTGTTTTGTTTATCTTTTAGCGCTAGAGCGCCCTCTTACGGAATGTGAGAATCTTGCGGCCATGACAGTTTCGTATCTTATATTAAAGATTACATGCTATGCTGCCTAACGCAGAATGCTATGCTTGTCGCAAAATATATCTCCTACCACTACTTAACAGCGCTCGATTCTCGAAGAAGCAATGTGGCAACTTTGTTCATATATTCATCTAGGATTATATGGAAACATGAGTCGATGTATAATTTCCCTATTTGTATATACATCAAACCTTCACGATAAATTATGTATCACGGTAAATTGACAGAAATAGAGTAGGTAAGTGAATGTAGATGGAACACAGTCTTATATTAACAAGAACTGCGCAAAGATCAACTATTCAATATTATAATATAAAATATCACTTCAAGTTTTTGATATATTTTACACATGCGTACAATCGTTTAGTGTCAATATTTTCTACCTCGCATTAATTAGCGTTACCAACCTCCTCTTTCAGTAAGCTCGGTCTACAGTTTATATGACGTCTGCTTTTAAGGCTTGTACAAACACGTTTAGTAATTTAGTCGAGTAGCGAGCAATTTAGTAACTCGCTACGTGCGGACATCAGATTTTAGTTAAGTAGTTTAGTAAAACGATTTAGTCGAGTAAATCCATTTGATTCTATTTTTTCGGTCGAGTGGAGTACCCCCACTAGTTATAAACAGCCACTAAACACGTATGAACGTGTAAATTTAGTTTAGTACATTAGCAATTCATAGTAGAACAAAAATTTCGAGGCGATCGATGGAGTGAAGACACGTCAAGTTTGATATAGAATATGTCAAATATGAATGTTTATGGAACATTAAAAGTGCTATTTATAAAAACAGATTTGCAAAACAAAAAGCATATGAAGATTTGGAAAAGGTTGCGAACATTCCCCAGCTTTTGGAGAAAAGGAGATAAAATTGAAAATAAAGAATATTAGATCAACATATTCACAGGAATTAAAAAAAAAGGATTCTACGAAATCCGGATCTGGTGCCGATACTGTAGTTTATGTTGC
The DNA here is from genome assembly GCA_023690525.1 of Holotrichia oblita. Classification (NCBI taxonomy): domain Eukaryota; kingdom Metazoa; phylum Arthropoda; class Insecta; order Coleoptera; family Scarabaeidae; genus Holotrichia; species Holotrichia oblita. Next base: position 61,469,776 of record CM043018.1, read on the forward strand.
ATCTATAAAACTTTATTTAACAAATAATCAAAAGCACTTTTTGACATCATGAGTGCATTAAAATATTCTTCTAATTCTAACTCCTTCAGAAGACCATTTGATGCTCATAATGAAATTCTTCTGTCTATCCACTTCCTAACCCATATACCTACGCTTAGGTTTGTCAGAGAATTCTTCTTCACTTTCTACTGTTATATTTTTTATAATTTTGTTGAATTCCGCACGATGACGTCGTCTGTACATCTTGCGTACCACTAAAATGTTTTGAGTGAAATGTGGACAGTTGCCTTCCAGTAAATGTTTTAGTGGTAAGTAGCTACTCGACTAAATTACTAAGCGTGTCTGTACGAGCCTTCAGATCCAGTTGCTAGTAGTTACCAACTGTCAAATGTTGTTCAACTGTTTATTGCGTATACACAACTACTTGAACCTCTTGGTTTCTAACTATTTCTGACTATCGAACTGATTCTAAAAACTGAGTTGTGACCTAAAGCAAACTCATATTTAAAACCACCTTAGATGTCAAGTTCATTCAAATAGAAAATACTTTTAAACAGAATGCATTTCAGATATGTCTGTTAGATAGATTGAATTACAATTTGTATTATTCATCATTTCTAACATATAGGTATACAGTGTATTCAAAAACAGCATATGCTTTTATATCCTAAATGACAAATCTGGTATATTTAATCGATATAAAAAATATAATATTGCCCAAATTTGCTTTTCCTACCTTATTTACCAAACATGAGATTTATTAATGCATATCATGTACTCTCTTAGTTTTACCGTGTATAACCACATAGCATTTAAACAAAATATTTCCATGGTCATAACATTCCCGCACATTCTAAGAGCAAATTTAATATCACCTTCTTTTCAGATTAATTGTAATAATACTTATATTGTTTGTTCTATTTTTAGATTTCACCCTCAGTGTTAAAACAACTCCAATTGGTTTGTCTGTATTACATTCCTAAATTAAAACTGCAACTTTGTATATAGTTGGATCATCATGTATTTCTAGATAAAATTAAAGTTTATAATTGTAGTATGGATCATTACATATTAGACTATAACATACTCTATTTCCTACATACACCAAAGCACCTCGTGATGACAACAGCGTTAATTAGTACCGGAAACAACCATTAACTGATTACCTAACCCACTAATACTAGTTTTGTAGTAGTACGACTATAAATCTGTTAAATTCGTCCATTACAAAAGCACGTTTTAAAAACTAGTTTACAAATCTAGACGACATTATATCTATTATCTATTTTTCTTCTTCTGTTAAAATTTTATCGTTACAATTAAGAAATAAAATTTACTTAGGATTCATATAGGAAGTTAAATATAGACGTTTATATTCATGTTGCTGCACGTAATCGAAGCTAAACAAAGGTGTTCCACATTATAGCTTCGAATATTAAAAAATATGGCACGTGATGGTAAGGGGTCAGTACGTTAAAAAAGTGACAAAGGGTTTTTTTGTTTTACGTGAATAAACTATTTGTTTGTCGTAAGAATGTAAACCAATAATTTCTACTCTAGCCCGAAATAAATCAAATAGAACACATATACGATCATATACGGATATAGACAATTAAAAGAAAATATGTTAATCAAATAATATTGGAACTCTCTCTGGAAGTACCTCAAAGAAAAAGTATATGCAACTGTCGTCCAACCATGAAAGGAACAATCCGATCGGAAATGGCAAACATATCGCATGAAATGACGACGGTGCTTTAGAAGTCTCCTTACTATGTGTACCGCATGTGAAGGACAGCATTTGGATGACATCATTTTCCATAAAAAAACTTTACAAACCTACAGTAAAACCTCTCAATAGCGACCACCCTCGGGGAATCAAATGTTGGTCGGTAAACAGGGGTGGTCGGTTAAGAAAGAAAAATTAATATAGCTGGCCTGCATTTTACAATTATTATGTTAAATAAAATCTTTTAATTCCTGATTTATTTCCACTTAGAGGTCAATAAAACAATAAATAATTAAATACCAATTTATTCCATAACATATAATAATATGTTTTCGTTAAATAACTTCTTCGGTGGAAGAAATTGACATTTAATATGTGTCAAATTACTAATAATATAAATATAAATTGCCATGCCTATCAACAAAATTAATTAAAACAAAGAATTCACATAACTTTCATACCTACCAACAATAGACATTTATTCACAAATTTAAAAACACCCATTAAACATGATAATCAAAGTAATGTCGTTTATAAATTAGATTGCAAAGATTGTAATAAATGTTATATCGGACAAACCAAACAATATTTAAAGAAACGAATTTATAACCATCAATACACTGTTACACATAACGTCACCGCTGAAACTGTTTTATCTAAGCACTCTAAAGATAGACGACATAATTTTGATTTTCAAAACACTAAAATTTTAAAAAAGGAAAATAATTATAAAAAAAGATTAATTTACGAAATGATATACATTAAGAAAGATGAAAACGCGGTAAATTTTAGAACGGATATTGATAATTTAAGCGTTATTTACAATAATTTAATTCACGCATGAATTTTATTAATTTTAAGCTCTTGACTAGGTTTTTTTGCCATGTTTTTCCCTAGTCCTTGAACAGAATTGTTAGAGCTTGACAAAAAATAGATTGATATACGAATAATTCAAATCATTTCAATTTCTAATGTTGTATTAAATCATTATTCCTTCATTATTACTTGTGAATATAATTAAAATTCGATATATCAATGAATTCTTTGTTTTAATTAATCTTGTTGATAGGCATGGCAATTTATATTTATATTATTAGTAATTTGACACATATTAAATGTCAATTTCTTCCACCGAAGAAGTTATTTAACGAAAACATATTATTATATGTTATGGAATAAATTGATTGTTTTATTGACCTCTAAGTGGAAATAAATCAGGAATTAAAAGATAAGTACATAAAGGTCAAAAAATACATATATTAGTTAAATAAAATACACAAATTTAAATTTTTTCCATAAAATATAAGTTCAACACAACGTATTACAAATTGCAAATGTTTCGCCTCTACAAAAGCTTCACAAGATACTTATTGCTAATTAAACTCTAAGTGCAAGTAACCTTAAATGCCTACTGTAAAACGATATAGGTACCTGCACAATTGAGACAGAAAAAGTGACATTATAGGAAACATCTGTTCTAGGGAACTAACGGTAGTTGAGTTAATAATCGGTCGTTTAACACAGGTGGTCACTTTATAGAGGTGGTCGCTAACAGAAGTTTTACTGTATCAATATTTGCCAAATAATTTTTTTCTATTGATTAAATCATTATTCATTTACTCTTCTTGGAAACCCATTCATTTTTTTCTACCGAACCCTGTATATCTATTATTAATTAAATAATTACTACGTATTTAATTCACATAGAGCCATTCCACGCCCTTTTAATTCTTGTTCCACAATTAAATAGTTTTAACATGTTTTATGTTGTTACAGTGGATCTCAAGGTAGTTTATGTAATGGTGCCACAACAGTTACAATCAAACCTGCCGGTGCACTCAGAAAGGTTCCCAACAACAGCCCAAACAATCACAAGAGGCCGATGATATCCCTAACTCACCTGCCAAAGAGACCTCCTGTTGATATACAATTTAACGATCTCTCCTTCTCAGTGTCAGAAGGCAGGAAACGAGGCTACAAAACAATCCTAAAATGTGTCAACGGCAAATTCCGATCAGGAGAACTGACGGCAATTATGGGACCCTCTGGAGCAGGCAAAAGCACCCTAATGAATATTTTGGCTGGTTATAGGTATGTGTGTTTTGTTTTAACCAAACTGAAATTTTAGGGTTTACGAGAATTTTTTTAATTGCTGAATGATTTGCTCAGTGCACAGGACTTATTTAATAAGCAAAAATTTTGTTGTATAACTAGTTGCATGTCGCAGAAACACCGTATTGTTTTCTTTGATCTTGTATTTTCTCGTTTTACAATTTCTTCTAACAGAAATAAATAGCTGATTTACTGTGAATATTGCACATGTTGTTTCTGGACCTTGTCGTTTTGCTAATATGGTCCAAGAGATTTTTTAAGCATTTAATAGCGAAACCCCTTTATGATTTCATAATATCTAGCATCAACAGTAAAAAACAACAAAGTTTTCCGAGTAGCATCTAAGATTGATTAAGATCAATATCAAAATAGTAGTTGCTACGAAGTTGATTATTTACATAAAAACTGCAATCATGATTTGTTTTCAATTAATATAATTTTTTACAGGACATCAAATCTCAACGGATCAGTATTAATCAATGGGAAAGAAAGGAGCCTACGTCGTTTTCGAAAAATGTCCGCTTATATCATGCAAGACGATTGCCTACAACCCCATCTAACGGTAAAAGAAGCGATGACCGTTGCCGCGAATCTCAAAATTGGCAAGGACCTAACGAAAAACGATAAGAAAGTGGTAATCGATGAAATAATGGAGACGCTCGGTCTGCAAGACTGCAAAAATACACTAACGACGAGTCTATCGGGTGGACAACGAAAACGTCTATCCATAGCCTTGGAATTGGTCAACAACCCGCCTGTGATGTTTTTTGACGAACCAACCAGTGGCCTAGACAGTTCTTCCTGTTTTCAGTGTCTTTCGTTATTAAAATCTCTAGCTAGAGGCGGAAGAACCGTCATATGCACCATACATCAACCATCTGCTAGATTATTCGAGATGTTCGACCATCTGTATATGTTAGCTGAAGGACAGTGCATTTATAGAGGGCCTATACCTGGTTTAGTACCATTTTTATCTACGATGGGGTTAGAATGTCCCAGTTATCACAATCCAGCTGATTATGGTAAGTGCATTTGAAATTTGTTTGTTGATGTTGCACAATACGTTTACATTTGGTAGATTTCGTGCAAGTCAAGTGCTAAAGTATATTCTACCACTGATTACGTAATCCATAATCAATTATAGGATTTTTCACAGTCGCCACGTTGTAATTCATACAAAATAAATACTATAATTTATCATCGCGTAGTCAATGCTATCGATAAAAGTTTTAATTTGAGGTGGTAGACACATTTTTGACATTTTGTAAAGTATTAATGATCTAATTTTCTGTGCTTAAATTGCGTAGGTATTACCTATTGAAATTCAATGTCTACAATGGATTTTTTTATGAGAATCACTTAAAACAACTAACAAATAAGTCATCAACGTATGACATTAACTTAACTTAAGTCTAGTTGTTAACTACCGCTTGAGTGGTTTCTAACGAGTTTCACTTATTATTAAAAATATAATACGAATTATACCTATGTGTATTTTAATTTGAAAGCACGTTTAATTTTCCAATTATTTTTTTATTACATCTGTAATGATGACAAGTAATCATGCATATTAACTCATGAAATCAATGCTTAATTTTCTATATTCCATTATTTTTAGAACTGTAAGTTAATTTCGTATTTAGCTAAATTTTAAATACTTAATAATTGAGTATAATTAAACATTTAAACTTCAAACATATATTTAAAATATAAGCTACTACCGTTTCCTCTATCAACTTATTATTAAATAATTTTTATTAATAAGTCAATATATCAATAATTAAAGATTAGAAGATTTTAAATTATCATAGAGCACTGGAACAACTTTTGATCACAATAACAAACGGATTAAGTACACATGTTATATACATTATGCTAAACTGGCTTTCGAAGAGAATATTTATTTTTAGTGTTGATGAAATGTTCAAATGAGTTAAAATGAAAATCATTCTCACATTAGTTATGTTATGCTGAATTAGTAGTACCTAGTAGTATTTCCTGTTAATTTTTAAAAGTAATGAAATAAAATAAGTAATTGATAACAAAATGGTCTGTTTTAGAATTATAACGTAAAATATATGATTATATGTAGGTATATAGATTATATCGCAACAAGATTTGATTGGAAGGATTTAAGAAGGTAATAAGAATTGGGATTTGAAAATTATATCCGTATCAACTACTTTATTAATATAGCTATACTTAATTTTTATTGTTCATGCCGAAACACTTCTAACACTACTTTGTAGTTGTTCTAATAAACCTTACTTTTAACGTTAGTTCTTTTCGAATTATTTCATTTGCTGTAAAGAAAATGGCAGCTGAATACTATTAGAAACAATTATGTATCTAAAAAATTAATCTATGATGCACAGATTTAAAATTTTAGGTAATCATTTAGGAAACTGTGTTGTATTCATGCTAATTTACAATCAAATACCGTATGTTCAGAAAAAAAAAATTATTCAGAAAATATCAATCTTACAACGCTCAAATAGCAACTTTTTTAAATTCTATCGGATAGGACGTTTAAAGTTAGGGACAGTATGTATTTACTTCTCTATAGCTACGTATATGCTACAATTTTAGAGTTAGTTTGAAAAATGGAATAAATTTTATTTGCTAAACTCCTCCAGTCTATTGAAGTCAACATAAATAAAAAAAAATGAAACTTTAATTACTTCTGGTTATAAAAATTCTTATTGAATTTAAGCTCCAGCTACAACAAATCGCAGTTATTATAGTAGTTTCTGCTATTTAATATCTAAAAGTGTTGCGATTTGAATGTAATAATGAAAAATTCTGAAATCTGCTGTAAATCGCTGTAATTTCCATGGTCTAATCGATTCTACAAAAATCAACTTTAATACGCTTACAAAATAACTCTAAAGCGATGATACCTAGTTTAAAGAAGTAAGTAAGTATAATATCCTTAGATTTTAACTAATATGTAATGGAATTAAAGAAATATTAGTTGCTACTTGAAAATAATAAGGTATTGATATTTTCTGGATAAAAGGTTTGAGTTTTTTTTCTCACCCGGAATTGTTTTGTAAAGTTTATTACACTGATTTGATGCAATATAGTTCTCTAAATAATTACTTAAAATTTTAAATCTGTGCATTCCCTAATTTTTTGAGAATTGCTCTCGATAATACCATTCAATAACAAAAATTCAGTAATTTTATTTGAAATAAAGAAGTTGATAGGCGTTACCGGTGTAATCAGATATCGAAAATTATTTTAAATCGAAAGCACGTAACACAGAATTATTGCTTGTAAACGTCAAACTGCAATTCTTACTATTTCCCTAAATTCTTTTAACCAAATCTTGTCGTGTCGATACTTTGATTATGATACACATGTTTTTTTCTATTTTTCAATTTTGTTTTGTCCAGGGCAATCAATGAATAAGATGATCTACATGATTTTTTGTCGTTATTCTTCATTAATAACGAGGCGTTATTCTAATTTATCGAGTAATATCTAATTCAAATTATCTCTGACTATTGTCATGTTTTCGAACATGCACTATGAAGCGTAATTTAAAGTAACAGCAAGATACAGACATACTGACAGCGAACTAAGCAATATTGAAGTTGTCAGGGTGCATATAAAATTGAATCATGTTTTTAAACTACGGTCGCACTTTTTTTTTGTTTTATGGCTTTTCGTTCTCCTTAAATTGCGCTTCAGTGTATATACTACAACGTTGGTATTATTTCGGAATAGCCAAATTTTATTTTCTTTTTATTTTTCCTTCACTACTTTTAGTCTTTTACGAGTGCATAGAGATACTAAAATATACAGTAAGAGCAACAAACATCGAAGCGAGCTAGATCTATGAAATAAAGGATTTGTTGCCGTATTTGATGATGATACGAACTATTATGTGTAAGACACATAACCTTTGATTACGTTGTATGTATATCAGATGAGTATGTGTGTAACTGAAAAATTAATACTCTTGACACCAAATTTAAATGCATTATGAGTAAAGATCTGATTAGAGAAACGTTCTGATAGCAATAGAGACAAATATAGAACAGAACCAACACGCTTCAGTCTTTGTTACTCGCACTGTACTAGCTACAACAAAGGGAAATTTCAACACAGCTAAATATAATTCGTCAACTAACACACTGCTACTTAATATCTGCTAAAATATCTAAAATTTAACATATTTCCATGTCTCTAGTTTTCCAGCATTAAGTAGTTGAATTTGTGCAGTAAAGGAGTTACGTCCAGGAAATAATGAAGGGATATGCTAGTTCAACGATAGTACTATAGTTGTTTACCTACTTTTGTTGTTATTTAATGTTTCCTGATATTTTCCAGATTTGTTTTCCTACTGGTCAAATTGATAGTCGGCTGCTTAGTTATTGTTTTTCCGTTAAACTTGCAGCAAGATTTATTCTAATTGCCAAAAATTGAACAATCAAATGATAAGGCTCTACGAGTAACATGGTAGACTGATAAAGTGAGAACTTATAGGCAAGGGCTCGAGTGGACTCGGGGAAGAATTTAGTTTGATTAGTTTATGGGTGTCCCAGTTTAGGCACTTTGCCAGGGTATCTCAGTTATTAATAACGATAGAAAGTTGCGGTTTTTGTGATAGAGTCCTACTTTTTTGTGAAACGAAATATGCCGCAAACAGAATTTTGCTATCCCCCTTAGTTTTTGAGATATAGGATGAAATTGAAAATTTTCAATTCACAAACATCTCTCGTATCTCAGTTGCTATGGAAGTTAGTGAAAAAGTAAAAATGGAATATCTAGTTTTTTACGAAAAATCCAGTGGCGTAGTTAGCCTTTTTCTAAGTGTAATAATTTTCAGGTTATGGACCATATTTATGATTATTTAAATGGAACACCCTGTATATTATTTTTTATTTCGATTAAGCATAATTTGGGGATGTCAAAAATATATAGTTGTGTATATTTATTTACATAAACAAGTTAAGAATTTGATATTTTTATATTGCTCTATTTGTAACTGTACTAGCTAACAATAGCAAGTATAAACAATTCGTAAACTACAAAGACGAGGGCTTGAATTAGGTGTTGGAATTGACCTCCGTTTTGACGAATGCAGTTCTGGCATATTTTAGGCATTCTTTTAATTGCATTTAAAATAGTGATGGGCTTTCTATGTAGAGCTTGATAGGCCAAAGCAATTGCTTCACGAAGTTCCGCTACGGAATTATGGCGTACCTTATACACTTCATTTTTCATCTAATATGGAAAGATCGGGAGATCATGGAGGCCATCTCACAGGTCCGTTTGTATCTATCCATCTTTGGGGAAAGGTATTTTCAAGAAATGGCCTTAATAAGACAGCATTGTGGCTGGAGGCTCCGACTTGTTGGAGATAAATTGAATTGTAATGGGCCAATGGAACATTTTGCAGCAATTCTCTAGATATCTATGTGCTGTGACCCCCCTTCGTACATTCTATACACTATGCGTCCACCCAAAATAAAATATGATACACCAACACCGAAGCGTCCTTGTTGTGCCCTTTCAAATATCAAGTGATGATTTTCTACTGACCAGTGCCTCGTATTGTGACGATTAAAAATGTCAGCATTTGAAAAATAACATTTTCAGACCAGATGACGAACCTTCCAAAAGATTCATTGGTTCGGATTTGTTCCAGATACCATTGACAGAATGTTACTCGGCGCTCGGCATTTCCGGGGTGCAAATCAGATTTTCTTACACCAACCTCTTCTTCAATTTTTCTGCAAGTTGTCGAATTCGTGGCTTCTGCGTAAGATAACACATCTGTTGCTTTATTTTCCTTGCCTTGTTTGATATATGTTTTGGGTCGCGGCTATATAAAACAAGCATGTTGAACTAGATTTTTTTTCAAACGAGCGAAAATGTCTTGAAAAGGCTGCCTTCTTTCAGGATATCTAATATAAACGAAAACGATCCTTAAATATAAGAATCAGAAATTACACGCTTTAAATACTTTACCTAATGGAGTATAACTCCGAAGCTTCTTGGGGATTTTCGTCGCATTGTATAAAACATTTAAGCATATCGTATTTTTCATAGTTTTCATAAACGGCCATTGTGGATAAACAAACAAAGAGTACTACGATAAAAACACCTATGTAACAAGAGTAATTCGCAACAAGAAATCTGTCAAAGTTTGAACATTCGCTTGTTTGCTTAGTAACTCGGCAATGGCCTACTGTTCACAAACGCACGTGTGTTGAATTTTTAAAAATATCAAATTCTTAACTTGTTTGTGTAAATAAATATACACAACTATATATTTTTGATATCCCCAAATTATGCTTAATCGAAATAAAAAATAATATACAGGGTGTTCCATTTAAATAATCATAAGTATGGTCCATAACTTGAAAATTATTACACTTAGAAAAAAACTAACTACGCCAGTGGATTCTTCGTAAAAAACTGGATGATATTCCATTTTTACTTTTTCACTAACTTCCATAGCTACTGAGATACGAGAGATGTTTTTGAATTGAAAATTTGCAATTTCACTCTATATCTCAAAAAATAAGCGGGATAGCAAAATTCTGTTTGCGGCATCTTTCGTTTCCCAAAAAAGTAGGGCACTATCACGAGAACCGCAACTCTCTATCGTTATTAATAACTGAGATACCCTTGCAAAGTGCCCAAAATGGGACATCCTATACATACATATAAATACACAAGAGCTGTAGCGATAGTCATAACAAGAAATACAGCTTATGAAACCTCTAACCTGCGTTACTTAGTGCTATTGCAGTTACAATATTAATTTGAAAGACATGGTAGAATTTCATTAAATATAATATTACATAGTTTACATTCTCTATTTTTACCTATTTTCATATCGATGTGGTTGATAAATAGAATTATATTTTGTTGCAGTAATTGAAGTAGCATGTGGTGAACACGGCGAATACGTCCAAAAATTAGTTGTAGCAGTTAATAGCGGTAAATGCAACAACCACACGCTTAAAACACCCGAATCAAATGGCAACGGTGTCCCAAACGTAATATCAAAAGATTCGAAAGCACTAGGAGCTCCAAACGGTATTACTACACATTCGACAACTGCCAACGCAACGTGCACGACATCATTGCTAGACTCTGCCGAAAACCTACCGATATCAGACAACAAAGGCTCGTTTCCGACGTCCTCCGTCCTTCAGTTTTGGATATTACTGAAGAGAACTGTACTGTCAATTCTCAGAGATCAGACTCTAACGCGAATGAGACTGATTTCGCACTTCATTATAGGAATTTTATTGGGACTGATTTATTATAACATCGGCAACGATGCAGCAAAGGTTACGAGCAATGCAGGCTGCATTTTCTTCATGGTCATGTTTACAATGTTCTCAGCAATGATGCCTACGATATTGACATGTAAGTTGTTGTCATAATTTTTATTATTTTAAAATCTATAAAACTGAGTTTAACTAACTATTATGTGCTTTTAACAAATATATTTAAATACGATACTACACTTCCCTCATTTTCATGTAAAAATTACCAGAAGTGTTTCCAAATTTCTACTACAGATATTAATATAATTATTGTTGAAGCTATGCATTAGGTCAATAATACTAAATCTTTCAATATCTAAAGTTCACAACTTTGGCAAGAGATTCGTTTTTTCACTTAACTCTCCTTGTTATTGTAGATTAGTGAATAAATGCCACCTACTCAAAATTCAAAAACAGATAATGTACATTTTGTTCCTCCTTTACTAAAAATTGTGAAAAATAATAATAACTGTATCAGACTTTTCGTGTGAATATAAGGACAAATAATAATAATAGTGTTTTAAAATATTTTTTAATGTTCCACGTACTCCACCTTTCCCAAGACATAGGGCCAATAAAATGTTGACCCCACCTCCCAGGTACCTCACGCTGACTCAGCAGCTGCCCTCCACCACCCAAAAGGTAGAGGGGCCCAAAAAGCTGCCCCCAAACAAATTTAGCATTATAACTAGAAAGAACAACGAAATACGCATATACGTTAAGAAAACTCCCATCATAGAACTTACAACTTAATATCAATGCATTATTCCCATAATTATAATATTCGATATCCAGATATACATATGTGCCACTAAGCTAAATGCTTGACGGTGGCAAGGGTTTCTTAATTAATTTGCTAAAACGCAATCCATTGGAATTTAACAGAACATTAACATTGGATGCTAATTTATAAATCAGCCGTTATATATTTTATCCTGATTTTCAATCATGCAATCCATTAAGGTACAATCATGCAATGGTATATTAGGATTTTTCGAGGTAATCACTTATAGCGTGATACATTAGATCATATTATATAGGGTGGCGCATCACACTCGCCTCGGCCGAAATACAAAAGACAGCAACATCCACCCAAAATCTTTCTGTTGGGGTACGTGCAAGTCCGCTGAGAGCACATTGCGAAACTATTCCGAAACTTACAGGGGGTCCCAAAAAAAGTTATACACCAAAGCCACCAAAATTCAGCCACCGCCACAATCCCTATACCCAGACCCAACATTTTCCGAGACACCTAACAACCCCTGCAAATGTAGATCAGTACCCAATATGAGCAGTTGCTGCACGTAGTCAAGCCACGTGCTCCAAGTTGCATTGCTTTATCAGCAAAAACACCACATCCAATGCCAAACCATGATGACTTTAAAAACTATACAGGGCGGCCAAAATCCCGCCTCCAATTGTGGCCATCACCACCACCACTCAACAACTCTCCCACTTTAAATGGAACACCCTGCATCCAACACCACGACTCAATCCAACTAATTATATTTTGCCTTCAAGCAGTGCCAAGGTTATCCACATCCACCTCCTACACCTTTCCTGCAAAAATTAATCCAATGTTCCAACCGGTCATTATGTACCAAAAACGTATCTGACTTGGCTCCCGAAAAGTAAGCAGTGGTACACCGGACGTTGCGCCACACACAGTCGAGACCAGTCAAAAATTAACCAATATATTATTATACTTAATTAATTACATACACTCAAAAGGCAATGTTGATTTTGGATAGCTGGGAAGTCCGCAATGAATTGGAAAATTTAGTTAGTAGTTGTTGGGAAAGCTGAATTATTGGATCAATCAAAATATTCATCAATCAAACTATTACGTAAAAAAGATCCATATGTGATCATACATTCTTTTTACGATTAAAAGATTTTCAAACACTACAATTTCTTGTAATGGTCATACTGGCTGTAATTGTTTTGTATCTTATCCTTCACAAAGTAACAAAGTCATTCAGTTGACCACGGGGGCTACACACTGATGTATAACATAGCTACTTAGTAAATCAGGAATATCAGCAGGAATACCACTGTAACAAATTATTTTTCTTTTAATTTTTAATCCTTCCTTGTATGATACATGTTCAAGTCTCTAGAAATATTAAAAATATGTTTCTTTTAATAAATATTGGTCTCTACTAATTAATTTAATTTATGTAATGCTTCCTTTACTTATTAAGCGCTTCATTTTTAATGTTAGTAATAACCGATAAATCTTGACAATTACAGTAATGTAGCGTTTAATAAATAATGTACAAACTTAATGATCTATAAAAATTAAAATATGCTATTTTTGTTCTTACAGTTCCACTAGAGATGTCTGTATTTATGCGAGAGCATTTAAACTATTGGTATTCCGTTAAATCATATTATCTTGCCAAAACATTAGCGGACATTCCTTTTCAGGTACTACGCCTAATTTAACACTGCTTGTCACAAAGTTTAATATATTTTTTTTATAGATAATACTCACGGTTAGCTTTATAATAGGTGTATATTACTTAACTTCCCAACCAATGGAAGCAATCAGATTTGGTATGGTGTTAGGAATCGGCACACTTACAGCTTTAGTATCACAAAGTTTCGGTCTGTTAATAGGAGCGGCGTTCGATATAGAGGTATTATTTATTTAAATTCCAAAATGCTATTAATTAAAGTAAAATAACATAATTCTAATACTATCTATATTATTATGACAAATCTCAATTAATTAATTATTAATTAATAATAATTTATTAATTAAATTAACTAGGAATATTTAATTATTATCTATTAACATACATACATTAAGTAAACTAATATTCGTCTTTCTTTTACAGACAGGCGTATTCTTAGGACCAATAACAACGATACCTATGGTACTATTTTCCGGTTTCTTTGCAAAATTAGATGATATTCCTTCCTACCTAAGTTGGCTGTCTTACGTCACCTACGTTAGATATAGCTTTGAGGGAATCATGATTGCCGTCTATGGTTTAAATAGGGCCAAACTTACATGTAACACCGATTACTGCCATTACAAACATCCAACCACCTTCTTAGAGGATATGAGCATGAAAGATGACATTAACACCTACTTAATTGATGTGGCAGCTTTGGCTGCCCTATTTATAACCATCCGTATATTTGCGTACTTTATGCTACGAGTGAAATTGTTCGCAAATCGCTAGTGTAATTTTAGTGCAATTTTATTTTAATTTGGAACTCTAACCTCCTCTTAGTTAGCCAATTTTCCTATCATATTCATCTGGTTTTCTTTATTACTTTCTTTCGTGAAGGGCGCATCATCACCAAACTGGCATTCTTATTGAGATATTTATTGTGATAGTTGTATGTAGTAGTGTTTTCAATATTTTTAGCACTCTGATACTCAGTATTTTTATATTATTATATTATATACTTCTCTGTAAAATATATACACATAAAATATAAAACAACAAGAAAAACCCTCTTGCATATATCCACATTATCACTGACAGCAATATATAATTAAGCAATTTTTATTTTTTTATGTTTTTTGAATGTATTTATTTTTGAATGAGCACTATTTTTAATTTTTCCGTACAAAAAGTACATGCTCATGGTTACCTAGTTGCTCTACTACAATGTAACAAATAAGGAGTCCTTTATTTACGAAATGTATTAGATACATTGAATAAATTTTTATATCGATTATAATTAGGTTATTTTATTTCACCACTAACACATCCGAAAACTTTTCAAATACTTGTATTAACTGTTGCCGTTACAACTATTTGCACTTTTATATTTCTTCAAAATCAGATGCTTTTGATTAACTATTTATTCGTAAGTACAATAAGGCGTCAATACATACAGGGTGTAAGGAGTTTGATTACCAAAATTTTCCCAGCATATAGAGCAAGTAAACAGGATTAAAAAAGTTTAGTATGAAGTAGGCGTTAAAATAAATAGTTTTTCAGAAAAACAAAAGCAAAGTTCCAATCGCGCTATCTTAGGCAGTCATAAATATTTTAACGTGTGAATTTTACAATGGACTCATCACGTAAATACAAAGAAAAAATTGTTATAGACGTTTGTTCTACAATCTAAGGTAAGGTTAAAAAAAATAGAAATCGAAGTACATGTAAAATGTCTACAGGTTTGGCAACGCTGAAACATGACCTACCATAACTTTATACAAACAGATTTCATAGCAGCTGAACGCTGCTTCGTCGATAAGAAATTGCAGACGTTGCACTTTTAAAGAATAAACTGCCGCATACAATTAAATCGTATGATTCCTGTCGTTTATTTCGATTCAGTATGAATACAAATGCTCTAGGTTACACCAAACGATATTTTAGTGAATTATTTGAAACATTAGTAGTAAAGTGTTGGTGTTAGCACAATGGAGCGCTATACTACACGGTAATATCACGATATGCTGTTAATTATTGTAATCGCGGCAAGTTCTACGGACATTTAACTTTTTTAAGCGCAACTTCTGGTAACTAAGTATTTACTTATCTTGGAAACCGTAAGTGACAGGCTAAAAATTTATCAAGGTATTCGGTTCAGTTTCATTCAGTCTACACTATATATCTTGTAATTATGACACTGAAACCACTTACACCCTGTATACTCCTTTATAATTAGCTGAACAATGCATTGGCGTTATTTTGAGATTTTTGTCCGATCTTTGTTTTTGTTTATTTAGATAACGAATACTAGATAGCATAAAATATATCTGTCAGCAGCGGTTACATATGCAGTCCTGTGCAGTCTTCAATTTTTTAGCAAAAAATGAAATGAAAAAGTCAAATTAATGGAATGAAAGTAGACATGGAAACGCTCATCTTAAAATTACTTCCAATTACTAGCCGTCAAAACGAATCGGGTACTCAGTTCAGCATATTCAAATTTCTTTATTGTGCATACCTGATTCCTGTGATCCGGTTCGAAGATAACTCAGTTCGAATTCAATCCTACTTGATTTTTTGTTGTTTCATATTATTTTATTGCTTGAATCACTAAATTAGTTTATTACATTTAGTTATTAAAGAATTACGTCAAAAAATAAACGCGTTTCTATGTTCTTGCTTTATGAAGAGATAAAATTTCAATGATATGTAATTGTGGTATGTACACTAGGTACGACTTAGTCTTCGAACGATTTTAGTGAGTTCCCTTATTAAAACGAAACGAACGATTTTAATAAGGGAACTCACTAAAATCGTTCGAAGACTAAGTCGTACCGACCGTACATTATATGTATGTAATGTATTGTATTGCGATATACATAGCTTGCGTTAGCACTTAACACAATTTACATGTAATACCATTTTTTCTGATTTATTTATGTTTAGAATGGCCATTTTTATTACATAATGCAACATACACATCAGTATTAATAAGCATTAAAAAAACTTATCTTCTTTGTCACAAAATAAAAAGATGTAGATATTCTTTTACTAATTAATCTTGATACACCGTAATAGTATATAAAATATTAAATGAAGAAATATCACATTCTAGTTTTTGTTTCAGAAATAGCTATTTTAGGTGACACATTAAATCATATAAATGGTGAAAAGCGTAAGAATTGGGGGAAGGATAGAGGACCGCTTAGAAATCAAGAACAGAGTAAGAATTGGGATCAGGATAGAATTCGAGAAACGGATAGACCAGTAACAAAATTTTGTAAACCAGGTACTTAGTTCGTACAAATCATCAAAGCATATAAACAACAATAAATTTAACAAGATACATGCTATTTACTGAAATAAATACTTTTTATGAAAGAACAAAGCAGTAGTGAGTAACATATATCAAACTTTCTTCTACAAATTTATTGCTCTGATCATTATATAACCTATGTTAACTATGGAGTCATAGTAGAAGCAGTTGATCAAGTGTATCCTGCTCCTATTTCAGACGTCACTTACAAACAAATGTAATTCTGGAAGCCTGTGGAGTAAATGACACCACTGAAAAATGAATCTTCAGTTTCTTGTAGATTTAGAAAATACTCCCCACTCCTTCAAACTTGTCAACCGTCATCAGCATTGCACAACCGCCAGATCGAAGAAACTGATAAGTTGCTAACAGCTAAATATAAAAACAATTCTACAGTGCGGTTCTAAAGTATGCCCCCTCTCCCCAATTTAACGAACTCATTTAGAGCATTTAATTGTATGAAAAATAGTAACATATTAGCTCTGCTGTAATTTTTTTAGTCGACAGAATTTTGCATTAGTTTAGCATTATACTCGAGCAAGAAAACCGAAAATTGACGTTTATTATTGCTGATTATGACACTTGCGTCAATAAAATTCTATTCTATGACATTCATATTCTACTACAATTCATAGCTACCTAAGACTTTTAAATTTATCTTGAGCAGATAACTGCAAACACAAAATGTATAATGAAATAAAATTTTGTTCTATCACTATATTTATACTCATTACTCGAACCCCCATTCCTTTTAAAATTTTGATGCTATATCGCTCCCTGCCGTCAATCTTTGAAACTAAATTTACTGCAAGAATGTAGTACACTGGAACCTCGTCTATATCCGCAGTCGGGAAACGTAAACATTCACTTACATCCGCTCAAGAGGGGTCCCCACTCTTATCCCGTTAGCGGAGAGGAAAGGCCGTGCTACGCGCTGATCTGGCTCATGTAAATATGTGCACTATCGGGTGGTGGATGCCGAGCGGATATAAATGAGCGCTCTAGTGCGGATATGAATGAGGGCGGATATAAGTGAGCGCGGAGATAAGCGAGGTTCCAGTGTATATACAATACAACAAGACAACATAGTCAAATACAGTACACACACATAATTAACACAGAAGGCCCAGTGACGGCGGCGATTAAATTGTATCAAATTTAGGTTTTTCAGTTTGTTCGGTAAATGATTCTAGATAGTTGTACTAGTGCGTATGTACAAGATACAAAACTTTGTGTTATGCGTCTGGTCATGTCTATTAAAAACTGGATAACGTGTAGGGTATCGATGAACATCTACTTACAAATCTATCCTTATGTTCATGTAAGTAGCATGCAGCGTGAATTATGTACAAGTTGTAAACTGTAGGTATGTTTAATTCCACAAACGCTTCCCTGCATGATTCACGGTAGGATAAGCCTGCGATTATCCGAATTGCCCGCTTTTGTAATAGCAAAACTTCCGCTAGTGCAGTTGATGTTCCCCAAAATAGTAATCCGTATGATATCGCATAAAAAATGCATAATAAAGTGTTTTTAAGATATGACTGTTACACAATACTTTAATTTTAGTCAAAATATATAATGAAATTAAATATAAAATATTTAATTTAGGCAGTAATGCTTCCAAATGCGGTTTCCAAGTTCACAGTCTATATGGTTAATTCAAGTAATTTGCAAGTGGGGACGGGACTTAAGAAACTATTTTGCAAGGGTATTTTGAGGTCATGCTTATTTTCAAAACTCAAGAAATTTGTTTTTTCAATATTCATGACTAGTTTATTTGCTGCGAACCAGTCTTCTAAGTTACGCAATATTTGGCTACAATTCTCGATGAGATGACTAGGATCCTGTCCGGTTACAACTATATTTGTATCGTCGGCGTACAACGTTGTATTTTGAGTAATATAAGCAGGCAAGTCGTTCATATATATTAAAAAGAGAAGTGGGCCTAGTATGGAACCTTGTGGGACGCCAGCCTCCACACCCAAGCAATCAGATATCATCTGGCTTCATCAGCAAAATTATTTGCGCCATTGTACCACTTCCGGTTTACCAGAAGTTGACGTCAACTTTCTTCATTTAAATAGCACGGTATATTTTTTATGAGTTTTTTGTACCGAACATACAATTCTGCATCAAAACTTACTAAAACACCCTATGTCAAAAATCAGCCGTTTTTGAGTTATTCAATTTTTTTCGAATATAGGGCCAATTGCAACGTTATGTTCAAAATTCTGTTTCTGAAGGCATTACAGCTAAAGACCTCATATTTGGCATGTTAGCCGAAATGCCATACATCAAACCTATGTTCTAAAATTTATCATAATTTATACAGGGTCGTCCGAAGTTAACGTTCACTTCAACCAACTTTACGTCGATAAAAGTAACTTTTTTTAAATGGAACCCCCATATGTTATTGCATTTTTGAATACACTTAATAATTCTCTATCATTTACTATTAGATATATTAGCTTCTATATTTTTACGGTTTTCGAGTTATTAGAGATTTCCTGATGAAAGTCCGAAAAATACGCCTTTTTAATGCATTTAAAATCTCAGTAATCCTTGCATGTCAAAATAATTGCTATTATATTTGTGCTATAAATACACATAGTTGATATCTGTCAACCAAATGGTAAATGAAATACATTACGGGAAAGAATAGTACATATATTATTTTATACGGAGGAAAAGTGATACTTTTGATTGCGCGCTCGGGTTTAGCAGCCGAACGAAGTAAAATTTAAAATTTATGCAAAACTATCTATTTTTATTGAAGCCAACCGGGTTTGGTAGGATGTTTGGACGTTTAGACCGATGATTAAGTATCTGTTTCTATCGTAACTCATCATAAAACTGTCAAATGGACACTGTCAACATTGAAATTATGTGTTTGTATTGGTTTGTACGTTGCCATAATAACACTTTTCCCTCCGTCGGCGGAAAAGTGAAAAGTAAACCTCCGGTGGAGGAAAAGTGACACTTTGCGGCCGACTACTCAGTCGAGAAATGTCAGTTTTATTGACGTTTGAAGAAAAACGATATTTTAGATTTATTTTCCATTCATGAAGACTGTAGTAAAATTGTGAGTAGCACATGTCGAGTATATGACGATAGATATCCACATTTATGCAAAATGCGATCGATGAACCGTAGAAGACAGGAATATTGACTCTCTGCTATGGTAGTTAACATGTTTTAATTTACGCCTATGACACGCAGCGCGTTCCTGACAGCTGTAATTATTACTTACAAAATAGACTATGTAGGATTAACTAACAGTAATAACATTTTATAATTGTTTTTTTTCTTAATAACCATAATTGTTTATAGTTAACAATGGTCAAGGGAATAAAAGTATTTCCAAAAATGTCTATTGCAAATTTACCAGAATTGTGAATATATTTATGCTCATTTAAGTCATTATTATAGTAATACTACTCGTATATGTTGTATGTATATGTCTAGTGTTCTTATAGAATTCGGCAACATAATATTCACATTTATGTATACAAAATAAACATTGTACCACCTCTCCCGCGTTCAGTCCTTTTGAATATTCTAAATAGTGAATCACTCGACTCAGACAAAACTACCTCCTTATGTCACTTTATCCATATCAGATTTCTACTTTACTCACACATAGAGTAACAATATTAAATCTTGTTTCTGCATGAAATATGACATACCAAACAGGTATGATAAGCTACTCTTTCACTTTTCAAGGTTCAATTTGATATCGCTCAAATGAACTCGACCAAACATCTTTTTTTAGTGTGACTTAAAATATAGCAAGTTTTCATTTTACCATAGACCCAATTTTTGTGATCAATATAAATGTTTTTTTTTTTCACAGAAAAAAATACATTCTATATACCTATAGTTGAAAGGTAAAACAATTATTTTTATGTATCAGTACTGAAATATGTATATTTAAAAACATCGGAAGTGCAAAAAATCGGATTTCGACAAGTTTGGTGAAAATACGATTCTAAAGGTAAAAAATAAAGCTTGTGTACAATGTAATATATATTACTTTTATCTTATTATCATATATACAATACAAGCGAATAATAATCATATTAGTATAATAACTTATAATTAAATCAATCAACACGACAATGTAAATATTTAATTAAGTGTAATATAAAAGTTGATTATATAAAAAGTGGCGTGTATCTTTTGAATACGACATCAATTCTTTAGGGGCGGAAAATCCTCGTCTAATACTGTATATTTTCTACATACTGCACACACTCTATTAACCGCCAACCATTCTCGAATACACTGAGAAAATTTTATAAATAAATAAGACGAATTAACTTCAAAACATATTACATACCTCTGTATGATAAACATGACGACATGTTAGAACAGATTTGGGTTCGTCGCGAATTTCTTCAATACATATGGGACACAGTTCTTTGCTATCGTCCAGCTCGTCAAAATCACTCTTCACGGCAGACCAGGCAGTTTCAGGTGTTCTTAAAATAAGTCCAACGTATTAAATTAAAAAAATGCATATTACAAAACAAATTACTCGAGGATTTTCAGTACATTGTACAATATAAACTGCACCGCCATTCCAGATAGAGAACCATTATTATTCTGACGGTAAAGGTTAAGGGCATTTACAATATCCCCTTCCGTTCTATACGGAATATTCTGCTTTAGATAGCTAAGCAGACTTCGAAATTTCTTGCTATTACTCTCGATAGTTTTGATATGGTTTGAATTTTCGCCTTCTGAGAGAGTCCCTATTTTCGATGGTTTAACGTACATGGAAGATGCTGCATCTATATTTTTTCTTATAAGTAATATATTCAGATATACACTAGTGGCCATAAATGTGGATACTTTTAAAATATATTTTAAAATATTGCTTTTTGTCAAATCCAGTATCTTTCTAATACTGTCTACCTTCCACGGTATTATAGTGGTAACCTATGTCATCTGTTTTAATTAAATTAGAATGACATTCTAAATTTATCTTCGACATATTTTCCTTATCCCAGATTGGCTGCTTTGTCCATGTCTTTTGGTAATTTCTTCGTAAGTATTCTTTCTTGACGTAACATAATAACCTTTGCGCGCCTAGTAGGTCATCAATCAATTCTTTCAATTTTTATCTTTACTATGTATTATATCCATTTTAATGAATAAAAATAACAAGTGACTGATCATAAAGTTCACGCGCGGACGAGATGTCTACGACTAGCAATAAAAATATTTTATTTTTAATAATATTTCAAATATTCTGTTTTCACTGAAGGTTAAAGAAAAAAAATCGTATTGTGCAAAAGTACATAATAGATATATAAAAGTTTCCGTACTTATGACCAAGTGCGTAATGGTAGATTATAGCGACTCACCATTTAGTAGATCTGAATGTTCTTTGTGTATAAAATTACACTTTTTCCTGTAATCGGTCTTTCCACTAAAATTATTTTTAGAATCAATATTATCTTTTTTAATCTCCTTACTTTTCTCTTTTTTCGCCTTGCTGAAATATAAAATTAATAGTTATAGACAATATTAAATTAATCAGTTTTTTAGATATGTACTGGAAGTCATAATGAAAACGAAGTGCTTTTTATTAAAACTAACAGGGTTTTCGACTTATTTGCACTGGATGCACACTAGGTATGTCTCAAGTTTGCATGAGAAACGTATCAGCTCTGAACAAGTGTCGATTACAGCATTCTACTCCCGGTTTCACCATATTTACATTAGAACTGACAGGAATTCATACCGTTATTGACAAATATGTGCATTCGGCGCAGATTTAGTCCATGCAATAAAACGAATATTTAGCATTAAATTAATATGTTCTTCAATTGGACTATTTTTATTAGTATCGTATATGAAAAATATATGGACTATTTTTATTAGTATCGTATATGAAAAATATATATGTATTATATATTTAAATTAATTATATTAATATTAAATGGTGCGATTTGTACAGAAATCATTTTATAAGAAATGCCGTAGTGTTCACTAAGTAATTTAATTGAATTGAATGTACATTGCCAAAGATGCAGTGTCTCTCATTGTGAAATATACATTCAATTTAATTAAATAACTTTCTAAGAATACAGCATTTTTGCGTTTATATTTATTATATTATACAGATCGTCTGCATTTCGTGTTTGTCTGTTTTAACTTGGGCTTATAATGTTGGCACTTTGTTAACATAACTACAAGTAAATGTGCTGGATATATTTATTTATAATTTTCAACGGAAACACGGAACAATATTTAGATTCATTTCCTTTATTGTCTACTTAAATAGCTGATTTTATTTTAATTTGAGCGATATGACATACATATCTTTTTAATTTATATGAACGCTGGAGTTATAACTCACGTATTATTAGAAATTCGAGTGCTAGCTATTCTTCAAATTTATTAATATTGAACAAATTGCAATGGCCTACTATCAATAAAAACAATAAAGTTCGTCCATACTTTAGTGAATAATCATCTACACGATGTATTTCCTACTTTGACAGTTTTTGCTTAATTCAGATACTACAAATTCTGCGGTAGTTAGTCCAAAAGCTGCAAGAATGTTCATACTGTCAAGATTATAATTAAATTCAACATCATCTTTTTGTCGAATTTCACCTTGTTTCCAAAATGTTTTCTTCAAAATTCAAAACATAAATGTTCTAGATAGGAGGTTCCCAGCGTCCAGGGGCGCAGCCTCCCAAAATAAAAAAAAATGAATTTATTATCAAGTCTCCAGTTTTGTTTCATATGAAAGGTGCCGTCGGAAATGATCTGAACGTTAAGGACACCATGGCTTTAAAAAGTTTAGGAACCCTTGTTCTAGTTGATTCTGGCGCTTAGGATAATACTGGTCAACAACTGTTTCATGAATACCAATAATTGTTCTTAATGCAATTTTTTGTCTTCAAATAAGCTGTTTTTTTATTGATTGACCTATTTTGTGCAGGTCCAGATATGTACAATCATGGTTTATTAGTGTAGCACACATGTGAATGGAATAGTAACCGAAAAAACACCTGTATATTAGAAAAGAATAGTCAAAACACGAATGCATTCCTATACAAAAAATGTAAAACATTCCACATTGTACAATTCTAAAAATGTGTTGTATCTATGTATCTACATTATATATTAAACTACAAAAAATTAAGAATTTTAAGTTTCCTACACTTACTGATGCAAAAACTTAAAAAAAGTATTTGTGAGTCCACAAATATGATCGGTATTGATAAGGTTGGCATGGGCAGCATGGGTTTAATAGTACACCCATTGGAGAAAGCCGCTTAGCAAACATTCAAAAGTTTTACAGTATTTTGCGAAATCGTAAGGCGGAAAATTACCATGATATTGTCAGCGATATTATATTTTTATAAATTTGGGATTGCAATATATCCTTAAAAGTACAGTTTCTGTACTGGGGCCTAGATTTCTTCCCGGAAAACCTTGGCGCAGTGAGCGACGAACACGGGAAACATATCATCGCAAGGTATATTAGGCATATTTTTGTCAACAACGCATTTTACAGATTATTTTAAGACCATCATAAAAATTAAGCTAATCAGTAGTCAGATAATAGTTTGTTTTCGTTTCATAGTTCCAAAAGAATAGGGGAAAATCATATCTTTTGGAAACATTTTTTTTAATGATTTTGATAAATTCAAATTATTATTAGCGTCTGTGACGTAGATTAGCAGTAAACAAGCCATGCTTGTCAGCTTGACACCGATATTAGAATAAGATTTCACTTTTAATCAACTTGTAATGGACTGTCAACAGGCTTGTTATGGGACAGTTTGGCGAATATTTACTCCCTTTCTACGTCATGTTCGTTTACGATGACTTATAATTTTTAAATATTTCAAATAATTTAAGCCTTGAATATTTGTTGCAGTATTAATTTTTGTTAAATGTTTATTACTTTTTGGTAATAAGAAACATTATTCTACTCAAAAACCATGTAAGTAAATACACTCTGCGATGCATGCACATCCCCTATTGTAACTATAAAAGTGATAAAACAACTATACACCTTGTGTTGTTAACAGATGATAGAGAATACAATTCTAGTAACAAGTCACTGAAGGGTCAATCTCCAAGTATTCAGAAGCATCGTTTGAGATTCAGCAACGGTAATATACGTATCATTTTGCATCGTATCCTCCGTTTAGTATCAGAAAATAGTAAAATTCAATCTTCGTAATAACGCCGTAATAAAAAACAGAAATGTTTAGAATTATAAAAATATGTTTCAAGTTATAAGAATTTTGCATCCACCAGGAATAAAAACCATATTTAAACCTTTTAAGAAAATAAAAAATAAATTCTAGGTACCTACTGCAATAAAACTAAAAGAATACTATTTCTAGATCGATCACTCATTGTTCTTCGATAAAAAAAATACTTTTGTATAAATTTTGAAGTGGTATGCGTTATCTATTAATAATATTAATTATCTACTTATATTAATTATTGTCATACTTATTATTTTGCAACATTTTTTCGTAGTCAACTATAGTATAAATCAATATTGGAACGCTCTCTAGCAGTATGTCATATGGTTCCTGGATTGGCATCATAGGAGATATATTTGAGAGAGCGACCAGCGATTCTTGTGATATATATCTGTCGTGTTTATCAAACAGTTTCTAAAAGATGAAAATGTTTTACTATAAGTTGAATAGCTTTAAAATTTGTTATACTTTATTCATTTGCAGTATGTCGAGACAAGATACCATTACCGAAAACCATTCACTAATTGATCTTTCACATTCGGCTTTTGTAGGTACTGTAATTTCAGTTAGATAGCTTCTAATGTTTTCTAGAACACCGAGTACGTTTTCACAGCGTCTATGAAAGCTGAAAGTAGATATTCGATTATATTATTAATTGCAAAAAATTGTAGGGTATTACTTTTCATAAAATTGAATTTGAAGAAAATAAACATTCCTGTACTTGTCAAACAAATTTTTTTGTATCAATTTTAAGTCTTCCTGTTTTTTTCCTATATTTTTAGCACCTTTCCTGTAATGAACAATATAAATAAGCTAATACCATTTTTTAACAGTTTTCTTATTTTACTTACTCCAACATTTGATTATAGTTTCTAAGTTCAGATATAGTTTCTTTATGTTTTTTAGATTCAGCTTCAATTATCTTATTATTTTTGGTCAATTCCGAAATCTAATAAAGAAAACAAAAAATAATTGAAATCGTTCTTAAAACGCACAATTTCTTTACCTTTCCATTCAGTTTACTTAATTTTGCCTCTAATTCTCTTTGTTTAATGTTGGATTGATTCAGTTTTAGTTTAAGATTGCATATTAATTCTTGTTGTTCACCAATTAATCTATTTTTTTCGTTTAGTTCAGTGTTATCCTTAAATAAAAAGTGCACTTAATAAACTAAATAAAATAAAATGAGATATTCAGTATTTAAATTGGCACGTACCTTATTTCTATTAAGTTTGGCTTCTGCTTCCTTTAATTTTGAAGTCATTTGTTGCAACTTTGTTTTCAAACTGGCAATAGTTTCTTGATCCAGTCCAGGTTTGGATTTATCAGAAATACCTGTAATATCCTTAAAAAATGTACATGTCATAATATGTATCTATGTGAAACCAATGACTTCTAATATTGCGATTATTTATGAAACTGATATCCCTTAATATCTGTTTAGAACAGGGCAAATATTAAGATTACAGGTTTTTTTTTGGATAAGTTTATATAGTTTGAGAAATATATCAAAATCGTTTTATTTTTGCTGTGATATGCTAACATATATCATAATATAAAAAATATTTTGAGCTTTGGACATCATACAAAATGTGCATTATTTAATATGTAGTTGTATTCATAGTAAAAAAAAATAAGTATTTCTGTTTCATATAGGTAGTATTTTTCAAGAGCAAATCAAACCATTTCTTTTACCAACATTCTATAGATATCGTTGTTGTAACACACACATAGCAGAATTTGAGTTTACAATGACAATGTATTAAAACTGATCATTACGATCAACCATCACACCTCAGTAAGTTTTGATGTAGAGTTGCATGAACGATTTAAAAAAAACTCATAAAAATTATCCCATTCTATTTAAATTAAGAAACTTTCGGTAAACCGGAAGTGAGACAATAGCGTAAGACAAAAATTTGAAAGAGATAATGTTATCGACCATCTCTCAAAGTTTCAGAACTGTTAGATTTCGTAAACATCAAGAAATTCTAATAAACCAATTCTTTGACTAACCTTGTATATGAGGATAAAAACAAAATGTTTTTTCTCCTAGACTGATGCAGATATACGTTTCTAATTGATTAATTTTCATACATACTTGATCTAAATTTGACAAAATAGTGTACAAGAAAAATTTTAAATATAGCGGGAACAACCCAAGCGCTGCCTACTTATATTTTACATTTCTATGAGAAGGTCCATTGTCTCATGGATAGTCTGTGCTTTATGGTTCTTTTGCGACATCTTATATCACTTCTTGATAGAAATGTATTTGTTAAAAGCTGCAGCAAACTAGTAAGAGAGAAACTGTTTCTACATTATGGCAAAATATGACCATATTTTGCATGTATTTAAAATAATATCAACTATTTAACGTACTACATATAAATATTTAGCGTAACATTATTTTAATGCACAGGTGAATGTTTACCAAAACGCATCAAATAACTGACTGATACATTATATCTATTGAAGTATATTAGTTATTTATATTGATGATCTTATAGTATATCCTGCCTTTTCACCACAACGCATCAGAAGATTCCCTGTTATACGAGCAAATTGAGCTAAACTGCATAATTGAGAATGCGTTACAATGGGTTAAGTTATCTACATTATGGCATACAACTTCTCTGTCATTAGCAATGAAATCATACATTTTTGTGCAATATCGGCACAAACAATATTAGGTATTAATAAACAACAATAAACTATTAAACTAATGCTGCAATTCTATGCGCAACTGTAGTGATCGTAACGAAATCTGCAAGGCTTGTAGCAGTTTATGCAATTCTAAACAGTATCGTAAACAATCGCATATAACGATTACTCGTAACTCCCAACGATATCTCGTAAAAAGGTATGTATACAATTTCTATCACTGGAAGCACTTTGAGCGAACCATAAAGTTGTTCCTTCAAATATTAACAAGCAGAAAATATCAGAAAAATGTATAATATGCGCCCAATTTTGCTAATTGGCGCGCTTTTAGAAGAAAATGAGGAGTGATATGGGAAGTATATTTCACACAGAAGTGTAGCAATAATTATAATGTATTTTTTCAACCGCCAATGAATATAGCAAATTTTTATTTAAAAGTATGTGTCTATGCATGGAATCGAACCATGAAGTTATCTTTGTACGAATTGTAATTGAATCTGAAAATCTTTTCTCAAATTGGATAAATTTCTAACAAGCAAAGAAGTTAAAACTTCTATTTAGCACGGGTAATTAATATAAAAATAACACTATTTGATTTTGAGAGCAAGCAGAACTCATGTAATATTAAATTAATGTACCAGGTTTTATGAGAAATGTCGAAATTCTTGCTCCACCCAGCAGATAAAAATCATCCATCTTTTGTTTACATGATCAGAAAAGGGAACATTCAATTAATGTCATGCTTGTATATTCAAACAATCTATAAGTATATATTTCTAGCATTAATTGTGCTAAAGATTTCAGACTCTAATACCAAAAATATAGGTTGCAATGCAAGATTTCCAGACTCCGTTCACAACAATGCCATATGGAAAATCAGCAGCATAAGGAATTATTTGCGATCAGAATAGAAAACAGTGACAAATTGACATATTTAACATGTAGACACAGCGCAAATTCACAATAGAAAAAAACTATCCATATTATATTTATTAGGAGATAGTAGTTATCCCTTAGAACCTTGGCTGTCTACACCATTTGCTGCAGTACAGACCACAAGCTACATTTAATAGACAATTAAATGCAGCCAGAAATGTAATAGAACATACAAATGGTATACTAAAAAGTAGATTTAGATTTTTGTCCAGGCCTAGGGTCTTACTTTATCACCCAATAAAATTCTCGAAAGTTAATGTTTGTTTGATTGTTTCTTGAAATTCTATTTCAATATTGGGTTTTCGTTTTTTTGAACTGGCAGAACAAGTGAAGAGTTATGATAACTGTACTGTAAATGCAAACAACATAAGTGATACATAACCTAACATCCATCAGAAACTTAAAACACCTGATATGAAAAGTCTATGAAGTTAGCAATAGCAAGGGCTACATGCTTAAATAATCGCAAATACATTATCGTATCTATCTATTTTACGCGAATCGTAGGAGCGTCGCTCCACATTGTTCTAGAATTGCACTTCTCGTAGATCTGTAAAACATGAATTTACGATCCACTCGTAGTATACAAATTTATGATTTTACGAGAAAACATAGAATTGCAGCATCAGCTTAGCTTAGATATTCTTAAAGGTACTGATCAACTGTAATCCAAAATTGAAATGTTTATATATTAATTATGATTTTTTTTTTTTTTTTTTTATATTGGTGGGTGCTTATCAGTGACTCCGTAAACTGTATCGCTTGTCTGGCTATCACTGATAGTTTTTGTGTGTGTATGTTGTGTTCAATGGCTTTGTGACAGCATCATATCGCTTTTTATGATGCCGCGCTGTTAATCTTTGCTCCCAACAGCGAATGGCAACTGTAATCCAAAATTGAAATGTTTATATATTAATTATGATGATCTACGGTTTTGATATTTACTTCAGATATTTTATATTTAATTAAAATTCATAGTAAAGTACGAATTTCTTATCGCATTTAAATAGTAATAATAAGAATAGAAGCATACCTCTGTAGTTTGCGTCTGTTGGTGACTGCTTTTTGAGACTGTTTGAATTTGTTTGCATTTTGTAGTTGGTTGAACCTGAACCATTTGATTTTGCCGTTTCTACAACATGACAAATTAGTAGCTTGAAAACTAGAAATTGAATATATTAGCTTACCTTTACAATGATTTTGTCACTAGCTGCTACTTCGGTGCATATAGCAGTCTTTTTTTGTTTTACTTCAAGAACGACATTAGTTTCCGTTTTCTAAAATAGAAATTCATGTTTACTGAATCAAACTGATAGTTAAAACATTCTATTGAATTTTATTAAAAAAAGATAATAAATATATAAAACTAACCTTCTCCGCCTTTTTTCGGAATTAAGATCAGTTTTCTTTTGGGGTGAAATTGTTTCTTGTGGCAGTTTAGTATTCGCCTTATGTGTCTCAGAAAGTATTTTATGATACTCGATAGGCAGTTTACTATAAAATATTTGAATTTATTTGTAAGGAATCAGTACTAAACAGCAAAGTATACAGGGAAGGGCACATAAAGTGTTACAGAGCAATAGCACTCAAACTATTAATCATATCGAAAAATATTTCAGACAAAAGTTTGTGTTCGGGAAGGCGGTCGTACTGGGCCACCCAGTTTTTTGATCTGTGTAGGCGTAGAAGCTACGTCAATATCAACTCCAATTTTTTAAATGGAATCATGTATTTTTGTTTTCAATAACAATAAGAGATCTTTTTCTTATAACATTGTCAGATTATATAATGCTATTCCAACTTCATTAAAGGGTTTGAATCTGCCTTCATTTATTCGCCAACTCAGGAGGCTGTACCACTCACCGTCGGGCCCGTTATGATCGCGAGCACGTGGGATATAACTTCAGTTTCTTTCGCTGTGTAGCTAGTTCGGCATGGACTATGGACTATATATACTTGCCTTGTCTTTGCTCTCTTTTCTTCTGCCTCTTTTTCGCTCTCCTTTTCTTTTCTTCTATTTCTACATACATTTGCTGCACATATAAAAAAAAAAACCAGACACGAATTTAGGTTAGGTTTTCTTTTAGTTTTAGTTTCTAAATTAATTAATTTTTAGTTCTTTTTTTTGGGCCCGAGAATAAAAGCAGCTCCTGGCCATCCATGGAGCTGATCTCGGATCTATTTGATGGCATATTAAATAATGTTTAACTGTTACACGTGTTATTGTATTACTATAATGTAATGAAATGTCGTCATTAAAAAGCTATTATTATTATTATTATTATTATTATTATTATTATTATTATTATTATTACAGATTTTAAGACGAACTCAGCGACCTACAACACAAGGTCATTCTAGTCACGCAGAGTCTGAAAATAGTCGAAAAATCGATCAAAAACTGGGTGGCCCAGTATGACCGCTTTCCCGAACACTGAAACTTTTATCTGAAACATTTTTCGATATGATTAATCGTTTGAGTGCTATTGCTCTGTAACACTTTATGTGCCCCACCCTGTATATTTGTAGATATATTTATATATGCTGAAAACAATGAATACACAATAAAAACATTTACTAATCTAAACCGTATGTTAAAATCTTATTGATAACCGAATTGTAGCATAAATCGGCCATAAACATTTTTTTCTGTCCGCTAGGGATACAGTCTTCTCTACTGAGTGTAGTACCTAATATGCCTCGGACCGTAGCTCCATTATCATACATTATATCAAAAAAAAGTCTAAGAGCAAAATTGTCCATAATTACAATTACCGTGTCCCTAAAATATTTTCAGCCACCCTACTGCCCACAACCAATCCATGAATCTGGAAAGTTTTCGTTAAGATATTCCCGAACGACACGACTATTATGTACAGGAGCTCCATCGTGTTGGAAAACTATCTATCGGCGAGCGGCTAAAGGGACATTTTCCAAAAGTTCAAACAAATCGTCACGAGGGAACCTTAAATAATTGTTGCCATTCAGGTTCCCGTCGAAGAACTAAGGACCAAGTAGTTGTTCTCCCAATATGCCACCCCAAACATTGCGTGACCATCTTTACTGATAGTTTCCAATTCTCATGACGTGCGGGTTCTCATCGGCGTAATAATGACAGTTGTGGCGATTGACTACCCCATTTTTATGGAATGTCGATTCATCCGAAAATATCACGCGCATAAGGTAGGATTCATCTCAGTCGATTTTTTCAATTGCCCAATTGAAGAAATTCTGCCTGATTTCAAAATCTTGAGGTTGTAATTCCTGGAGTAATTGAATTTTAAATGGATGGAACTTGTACTTCTGAAGGGTACGATGCACACAACCCATTAAAATATCAGTGTTCCTACTAATTTCGCGAATACTGATACGAGGATTTTCAACAGCAGCCTCCAGAACTTGCAACTCGTTTTCTACGGTCAAATCTGGCTTCATTCTCACTCTCTTTGCTCGTTAACCAGTGCCAGTAGTTGTAAATCTATCTAACACCTTTTTAC
Source organism: Holotrichia oblita (assembly GCA_023690525.1). Taxonomy (NCBI): domain Eukaryota; kingdom Metazoa; phylum Arthropoda; class Insecta; order Coleoptera; family Scarabaeidae; genus Holotrichia; species Holotrichia oblita. The sequence goes on from CM043018.1 coordinate 61,501,976, forward strand.
GCACGTGGATTTGGACACGTTCTGAGGGGATATCTCTCAGCGTACGCTCGTGACGCCAACAAACAGTTTTTAAAACATTCTCCAAGAATAACCACCATGTAAACCATTTCTTGTTGAGTTCGAGGCATTTTCGCAACGTTTATCAGATAGGTAACAATAATGGTTCGGTCAGTTTGTTATTTTTTTCGTTTGCTTTGACAATTGCATTTCTATTGTTTTATCATGATTAGATTAGATTTAGATATAAGGGTGATATTGCACCGCGACCATCGATCTATTGTGCCCCCTACATGAGGTGTAAGCTGCTGGGTTTTGCCCGCAGTCCCCATCCAGACTGAGAGCTTTAATAAACTGTAGCAGATGTGATGGTTTCAGAGAGGGTATTTCTTCCTCGTCTATAACGCCTTTGCCAAGATGGTTGGCGCGAATTTCTTCATTTGTTGTGCAGTTGAATGTCAGGTATTCCGGACTTTCATCTTTCGCCCCGCAAAACCTGCAGTCGCTATTATGTTCCAGACCTATCCTCTTCATGTGTTCCCCGAGGTGACAATGCCCCGTAAGGAAGCCCGTGAGAATGCGTAGTCTGTTCCTCTTTAGTTCTAGCATAGTTTTACTTTCTGCTTGTTGAAATTTCCAAGGAATACCTTGGTATGTCTCAGACCAGGAAGATTGTGCCAGAGGGAAGCTCTGACGTCCTCTTCCCTGTCTTTAAGTTATTTCTTATAGGTGTTCATCCCTATTCCACAGAATGGTTCCGGTCCCACAAAAGAAGTTGTGGCGGCCTCCTTTGCTAACAGATTAGCTTTCTCATTGCCACTGATTCCAGTGTGTGCTAGTACACAGCATAATGCAGCATTGTTTTCTTTGCTCAGGTTGTTTAGTTTATCCCGGCATTTCCAAAATAACTTGGAGCTGATGATGTTAGAACTCAGCGTCAGTAAGGCTGCCTGACTGTCGGAGAAGATTGCAATGCTCTCCTTCCGATAGTTTCTATCAAGATTCGCCTGAGCACATCTTCCAATCGCATTAATCGCTGCCTGGAAGACACTGGGACTTGTATATTCGCATCGGCTCTGAGTATTTGGTTCCTGGCCCGAATACCCCTGCACCTGTTCCTTTTTCAGTTTTGGACCCATCCGTATACTATTTGATGGTGTTTGCTTTTAGGGAGTAGGTGGAGGATTCTCCTTCCCATTCTCTCTTGTTACTCAACTTCGTTGAAAAGTTCTTTTCGAAGATGTGTTTCCTAACCATTTCATCGTTTGGCAGATCCGAAAGTGGGGAGAGTCCCGCCATGGATAGCAAGGCTTCTTGGCATAGAGTCCCGCTCCCTTCCGACCCCGCTCTGGCTAGTCGGTACATTGCCGCACGGGCCACTCCCTCCACTACTAGGTGAAGAGATCTGAGGTCTAGGATGACCTCTAGGGTCGCGATTGGGCATGTTCCCATTGCTCCGGTGATGCATACACATGCTCACCTTTGCACCTTACCAAGGGTATTCTTGGTTTTAGCATGACAGAATTGATTTTGAAAAATAACATTTTTCGACAAATTGATCTAACAACTTATCAAAAGATAAGTTTTTAGATCGTTTTAATTTTGTTATGAAATGTGTTATTTTTTTACAAATAGAAAATTTGGAATTTCAGTTATCCAACGATGTATTTTTTTATATGGTTTTCATTTGATATTTTAGAATAAAATGACAATTTACAAAGCCCAATCAAAAATGATATTTCCATAAATCACTTGAAAAAAAATTATGGGTAGATAGAAGAGGTCTTAGTCTATCTCTAAATTCGAAACTGAAACGCCGGTACAATTTAGTCCCTGTAAAAATAAAATTCGAAGTACGGTTTAACTGCGAAGAAAAAACCGTTATAATAGCGAAACCGCTAAAGTTAAGGGTATGACATTATATAAGAAAAAATAAGTACTCTTCGAGAGAACATAGGTTTGACACGCCACTGAAATACGGCACGCCACTGGTGACCAAAAATATTTTAGGGAGACAATTTTGCTCTTAGACTTTTTTTGATATAATGTATGATGAAGGAGCTATGGTTCGAGGTGCTACATAGTCATGCAGAATGAGGGAGCCTTTAATTAATACTTTCGAATGCTGCATTTGACTTTTATTAACCAGTGATTTTAGTGTACCAGATTTAGACTTTCTAGTCAAAGTGTTGCAGAGATGTTGATTTTTTCGAAATTTGAGACTTCGCTTTGAACAATGCAACTTCGTATAGAGATGTACTATATCGCCGGATTTTGGGTTTCCTTGCTAACCGTTGGTCTGTGTCTATTCTTATTCCTCTATATTCATTACTTATAACAATACAAAATATTGTTTTCTACATAAGTCTGTTATTTATAATTTTCAATTTTATATTACCAAAAACATTTTATCACTTTCGGTTTAACCGGATGTTCCTATTACCTTTGTTATTTTAGATAGAAACAGATATTTTTTGTTCAATTTCTAGTACATCTGTGGTACATTAAAATATTTGCTTTGTTAGCATTGCATTAGTCACTGTAATAACACGGCGATAAAGCTACAAAAGAATTTTATGCTAGATACTAATTTTCTTAGTTTATTAAAACTATATGTATATATGTGAACTAGATCGTTCCATAAGCAGATTCTATTAAATGTATTTGTCATGTAATTAGAAATATAGATTTTTTTCCTCTCGTCAACTTCATCCGGTGACATTAGTGTATGTGCTAATTAATTGCCTCTGCACTTCGAACGTAGTATTGTTAAAACAATTTTCATTATTCACAATAGAATTGTTAATGAGTAATTTCCTTTAAGTAGGAATAGCTTTACTATAACATATAATACTTATTTTGTTTACATAAAAATTATGATAATGTATTGCCATACATATGAATAATTAAACCAGTTTTCAACCAGCTGGTTTCTCCATTTCTTATCATAAGATAATATACAAATTACATTTTCTAAATGAATTTTAAGTGAAATGTAATTAACTGTATGATTCTACTTAAGTTTATTAGCAGGGATAAATTATAGACGAACTATAACCGAATTGTTTAATTTTAATTATTTCTATTTTTAGAACCTTAACAAATACTTCATATTTAGAATGAAAGTCAAATGGGTTTTGTGTATATGAATCCTAAAAAAAAATTATTAATTTGGATTTTAAATTACGTAACTAAAAAAACCTTATAAGAGTTTTATATGTGCGGGTTTCCTGTCGTGCAGTGAATCACGATTACTCAACATTGATAAAAAATTGACGAAATTCAATTTCTGATGATTCTTTGAAGTTTGTAAAACTTAGAATCATTGCCATACATCAGAAATAAAACGAACATTTAGAGAGTAGCATTACATTGATTCCGCTGCAACAACGAAGGGAATGTTTTTTTTTCATTTATAGAAAAACTTCTTTGAATGCGAAAAGTTATGATTGCATCTTCAAGAGACTAGAAGATCTATGTAGCAGCCAATTTTTTTAATACATGACGATGTGGCTATAGATGTCTATCTCTATAGATTTGATAGCTCTGAATTTTATGAAGGCATAGGGGCTCTCCATCATTGTAGCGCCAGGAAATCATAGTGAAAAATAAATATAATTTCAATCTATGAAATTATACTTGATTATCAGTGATTAATAGCAAATCATTTCTCTGGCCAATATTCGTTAGATTATAATATAGATGATGGTATTTAATTCTATTATTTATTCAAAGTATGCTTTTTTAATGAACATACATTACAAAAAAAATAGGACTACCATACCTTTTATCGAATTTGAGAAGGTCGCCTAATATAGCCTGAATATGTGGATAGATCTCATATTGTATAAAATGTCCAATGCCAACATTCAAATTTAGTGAAGAATTATGATGTGACCTCGAAATTCCAATTGTTTCTATCCTCTCAGTGAAAGCTAAAAAAATCATTAAATAAACCTTATACAATCACAGAAAATTACTAATCACATACTTAAACTTTTTATCTTCTTAGTGTCTTTGATTGATGTAATAGCGTTGATAAAGACTGTAGTGTATTCCTTTATTTTATCAGCACCAATTCTAATTATCATTATATCAGTATCAGGCCACGGAAATTTTGTACTTCTATTTTCTGACAAAAGTTGCATTACAACATTGAATTGTTGTTGAGCTTCTTTGAACCTTGAAATGATTTTTATTTTTTATAATTTACTAAAATATCAAAGTGAATGATGCAGAAATAAAAGAAAATATTTACACTATTAGGGAGGTACAATATTTATTGCCACCAGCATAGTTGGCGTTGACTGATGCATCATTTATTGGCGTTATTAGTAAATGTAAAATATCATTTTTCTGTCTCTTCGCATATACAAAATATTAGTTTATTTCTCTTAATGTGTTCGTAATTTAACGAAAGTGCATAAAAGTGAAACAGTAGCTATAATAAAATAGTAGTCACGTGATTTTAAACTGCGAAGGGAGTCCTGGAAACATTCACCAGATGCTGGGCCCCTCAAAACTTGATTACTTAAGACAATATAAATTTGGTTCACGATATTGTACTAGATGATAAAAGAATTATTGTTAGGTGTATAATGGACATACGTGGCTTTTTAGTTGAAAATGTTGCACGACGAATTGGGTTTCAAAAACGTACGGTAGATATAAAGCGCATCCATCAAGTTACTGCTGAGATGAATTTAACGAGATCCAGCAATTTTTTTTTGCAAAAAAATGTTATAGTAGATAAAACTTGAGTTCATCATTTTGAGTCTAAGTCAAAAAAACAAAGTATGGAACGCCCATCTGTTGGACAAAATCATGGCCAGTTGTTTATCATTTTGAGGATGTACTGTAAAAGGTGAATATTATGCAAAATTCATGCTACGTGCAAAAATTTTGAAATCGTATGTTATATCGTATATAATATACATATAAGGATTGATATCTGATATACTGTAAAGTGGTATGTAACGATCTCACAAAGGAAGTGTTTTATGACAACGATATCATTATAGACGTTTTTTTTCGTGAGCTAACTATCTAGACGTTATATACAGTTACTTGTGGTTTCCACTTTCGCGACAAATTCATGAAGTCACAAGTAAAGATGTTACTTGTGGTTAGATCTAACCACCGATCTCTCCTCCGCTTGTGATAAGCCAATATTCCGTTTTTGCTTGTAATATTCGCTGGTTAACTTTAAAAAATGAAAGGACGATTGATAAAGTTACTTTCTATATTAACAACAAAAAGATGATTATCAAAGTTAATTTAGCTATATCATTTATACAGACAGATATATATAGACATTTCTACAAACCTCAGTAAAATCAATTTTCAATCCTTTGGATCATAACAGAAGTTATTTATTTTATCTACAAAACATAAGTATTCATATTTTCGCAATGTATATTAATGATGTAATTATTTAACTAACCATAACTGCATATAACCGTGATTAGTTGTAGTTACTCTCGCGAGAAAACGTCTTAATGTTAAACTGTGTATGACATAATTCATCGCGCAGAGGACGACACCAAACTCTATCGCAACGGACTATAAATGATTATAAGGAAAAATTTCGATACTCGATCGATTTTCAAAGCGCATCGTTGAGTAACAACTTTTCCGGTGAATTTTTAAAATAATACTGTGTTTTGAAGTAATAATTTAAATAAAAAATTACAACACCCTATCATACAAACAACAATAACGATCAAGCAAGAAGTCACGCATCTACAAAGCTTCAACTATTTTTGTAAGACTGACATCTCAAAAATTAAATTTAAACATAAGATCGACATAAGCTGTTGTTAAAAAGCTCTTTCAAATACTACCTTACAAAATGTAAATTTACTATAAACTGTTTCCTCTGGGCCGTGTACAGAGACTGTTTGTTTAATAGTAATATTGGTAAACATCTGAATAAAATACTTTTTTATTCATGAGACTTGGTTTCATCTAACTCGATATGTCAATTATCAAAAGATGCATTTGGATATTGAGAATACTTATTATTGTTTTCGCGAAATTACTCTACACGCTTTAAAAATTGGAATATGGGTAGCACTGTACAGAGAATTAATTGGTCCCATATAGAAGTATATCGCAACAGTATCCTTGAATCGTTTATAAACCTATTCCATAATGACGAACTTTAAACTGCATATTTACAAGATTCTGTTAGACTACATCTTTCAAAAGTTACTCTGACAGACATACAAGGTGGTTCACAAGGAACTGCAACGATCGATTGTGGGAAAACTATAGCTAGGAATGATCGGAAATTTTGGCACTATACTAAAGTCGATGGGGGCCACTCGCCTAAAATATTTTCAAGATAGCGGCACTTCAGGATATACCGGAAGTAAGCACCAACTTCGTTATTTTAAATAGAATACCCTGTATATTGACACGTTTTTAGATTCTACGTAAAATTTTAAATATATTTAATGTATAATGTCATATACCTAAGTGTAACCCTTTTTGATTTATTTACATTCTTATGCTAAATTTGACGTTTGCAGGCAGATAATCAATTGCACTTTTTCCATATAAGGATTAGTTATTTATTTTGAAGTAAGGTTTCTCAAGTAAATGACCTAATTAAATACTATTTGTATAAAATTGTTACAATTATTCATACAGAGTGTTCGAAATATACGTCTGAAAATGAAATCGGAAAAATTACCGAAAGTCAATTTTTTTAAATGGAAAGTGGCAATTTTTGTAATTTTATCTTGTTCGGCATTCAAAATAAGGGTAACTTTGTATAAACATGTCTATTATAAAAATGGATAGTTTTCGAAATATTGGCAAGTTAGTATTTTTATCTTCTACAATACATACTATTTGCATTAGTTTTTTTTATTAGTTAACCATGTCGAATAAAAATCATTTACCTTATAATAATTACAATAAGTTATGCCGGGGCGCTTAAATTATAAAATAACGAAGTTGGTGCTTACTTCCGGTATATCCCGAAGCGCCGCCATATTTTAGGCGAGTGGCCCCCATCGACTTTAGTATAGTACCAAAATTTCAGATCATTCTTAGCTATAGTTTTCCCATAATCGATCGTTGCAATTGCCGGTGAACCACCCTGTATATTCACGACCACACAATAGATTTCTTGGTAATAACTCATTTCTTTCAACATCGTGCGATTTTTCACCTGTAGATGATTTTGTTTCCTTATCTAAGAAATTCCATTTTTCACAATTCGCAATACATATAAAGATTTACTATAAACTGCTAGAAAATTTTCAATACAACATACGGTCCCTAGGCCATATCCGCGAATTTCGCTAATTATTTAGTAAACTTTAGTAATTGGTTGCAAATATGTAAATGTCTACAAAAACGTATAAATTCTAATATTTTTAACAAAAAAATGTATTCGTTGTCCAATAGAACTCATTGTGTTTTATATTCTACTAAAACGCGATTGCCTGATGTCAAATATAATTTTTAAAGATATTCTGGATTCCTTGGAAAGATCAGAGTTGGACACCTTAACTTGAAGGCAGTCGAAGTTTCGGAAGGGGCAGTCGCAGACGATGTAGTAATTATAGCCGACAATGAGGAAGATCTGAAACGTAACCTAGCAATATGGAACACGACACTAAGAGACAGTGGAATGACAATGAATAAGACACAAAAATCGAAATAGAAGGAATTGAAATGGAACAAGTAAGAACATTTCAGTACCTGGAAGTAAGAATTGATGGAAAAAGGATCCAGGACGTAGAGATTAATCAATGAATAGAAAAAACAACAAAGCTGTATCATAGCATGAGGAATAATTTCATTAACAAAAAAAGAGATATTCCGTGAAACAAAACTAAAAGTATATAAGGCAATAGACCGACCGATATTAACATATGGCTGTGAATCCTGGATATTAAATAGAAGACAAAAGAATAAATTACAGGCAGTACAAATAAAATATTTAAGAAGAGGAGTTACAAGGATGGATAGAATAAGAAACTTGGAAATACAAAAGGAATTAAAAATGCAGTCAATGCTAGAATACATTGAATAAAGACAGCAAACAAGAAGGACATGGCAAGCAAGGATAATGAAAAAAAAAGAAGAGGAAGGCCAAGGACAACAAGGAATGATGTCATAGCATAAATACTGGGAAGGAAAGGCAAAACATGGAGAGAAGCGAAGAACATGACAAGGAATAGAAATGAATGGAAAACGATTATAAAAAGCTAGAAGAAGATAAACGCCCTACACCATTGTTATGGTAGAGATTATTGGATTATATATACAGGGTGTAAGAAGTTTGACTGCCATAATTTTCCCAGCATATAGAGCAAGTAAATAGGATTAAAAAAGTTTATCATGAAGTAGGTGTTAAAATAAATAGCTTTCCAGAAAAACAAAAGCAAAATTTTAAATCGTGCTATCTTAGGCAGTCATACAGATGTCAACAGATGTGTTTCACAGCAGCTGCAGGCTGCGGCGTCGATAAGAAAATTGCAGACGTTGCACTTTTAAAGAATAAACTACCGCATACTATTAATCGTATGATTCGTGTCATTTATTTCGTTTCAATATGAATACAAATGCTCTAAGTTACATCAAACGATATTTTAGTGAATTATTTGAAACATTAGTACTGTGTAAAGTGTTAGGGTGTTAACACGACGGTGCGCTATACTACACGGTAATATCATGACATGCTGTTAATTATTGTAATCGCGGTAAATCCTCCGTCTACGGACATTTAACTTTTTTAAGCGCGGTGTTGCCAACTTTTGGTAACTAAGTATTTATTTATCTTGGAAACCGTAGGTGACAGGCTAAAAATTTATCAAGGTATTCGGTTCAGTTTCATTCAGTCTACACTACATTATAATTATGGCACTCAAACCACTTACATCCTGTATATATGTATATACGAGTTTGCAAAGTATCGGCTTAAGACGAAAGCAACAAAACTGCAAGGATGGTACTCACAAATAGTATAGATGAAAAGAAGTCACACTAAAGCTAACGAGCAGGATAATCATGATTCCTGCCTTAGCATCCACTAAGAGTTTGCGTTAATTGTAGAAGGTAGGTATCGATTGGCCATAAGTTATTACTACGGCTACGCCAGTGGATCGGCTTAAGATGTTACTGATAGGAAAATAAGAAAGAATAGTACAAGAAACTACAGAACTTCTCTGCAGAGCTAGCAGATGACGCTGATAAAAATTGAGATATCACTAGAAACTTTCCATAGATGTAATTTTTGTACACCTCATACTACATACATTCATAATAATATACATTTCTCTACATCGATACTCCGATAGAGCTACCATTTGTTGTTGAGACATATACAGTACAAATCTTGCGCCTATAGTCGGGGCTTGGCTTAATCACGAACAGAATTAGCTCGATAGCTTAAAAACTATAACAGAATAGTACTCTCACAGACTTTTTTTGAGAAAATTTCATGCTCTACAAAAAAGTCTTAAAAGTTTTTTGATATCGTTTGTCGTTAAGCCTACGTCTGCATAGAACGGGACAATTATGGTTATTTTTGCGAATCCAGCTTTAACTGTATAAGTTATCAAGAAAAGTTGTAAGACCTTTTTTGTAGAGCACGAAATTTTCTACAAAATGTCGAGGAGAGCACTATCCTAGTTGTTATGGTATTGAAGTTTTTGACTAAACCAAGCACCGACCATAGGTGCATGATTTGTACAGTATAATGAACACAACAAATGAAATACACGATTTCTAAAAATTTAATCAAAATAGATCAACGCTTACGTACTACACTTTAGTAGTGGAAGACAATATGTTATGAATTATATCAGCGACTGGCAAAATCATCTTATTATAATTATATTATATCAAGGTTACTTCATCATGTGTTTAGATTATTAAATAATTTTTAATGCTTATCTTAATGACTGTATGATAACAGTTACAACAATCAAAATAAATAATTAAAAAATAAATAGGCTTTATTGTTTCAGTATCTCAAATATAAGATGAAAAATGACCTGAATTTTTGTGGGAAAATATAATATCACATAAGTACAAATTCTACTATTACTGTTGCAATCAAAATCAATATGTACTTAAATTTTGATAAAAATCATACGACTTTTTCTTTTGTGCATGACTTCCAATGAATTTGGGGTAAAATAAATATTATGCATATGATTGTTCAAACAAGAAATAGAATATAAAATTTAGATACTGAAATATTAACAGTTCACAAAATAAGACTAAATGTAGTTGTATATACCCATTGATATAACACATAGTTTCTCCTTTTTGTAAGTTACACATAATTTCAACATAAGTACTTCAGCAAATAGTACAGCAGCGTTCGCGGCCTAATTTCTTGGCATTAATTGTAATTTATTTCACAAAGCATTTTGTTTCATTATAAACACTCAAAATGTATATTATACTTACGATAAATCATAAAAATAGGAAAGTCCCAAAAGATAATAGAATATGGGGTTACGGTACTTCATAATCAAACCTGTCATGATTTGCTTGACACGATCGTAATGTCGAACGCTTATGCTCATTACAGCTGATGAAAATACAACCATATCAACTTCTACCTGCTTCATGTTATACTCATCAGAATAAGGATCATTTAGCACTTTGTCACAAATATCTAGCAAAACATAATTAGCTTTATCATATTCCTTATCTTTACAAGCTTTTCTTAATATTTCTAATCGCACAAGCATCTTTTCCCGTTTTACTTGTACTACATCTATGTGTACAGTATCTTCGTAGGTATTTTTTAAAAGTAAACTAAATAAGTCTAACTTTTCGTGGTCCATTTTCACTAAAACAAAAAGATAAAAGGTATTGGAATAAAATAAAATATCGTAATTTACCTGTATGTTTACATTCAATTGCTATTAACAGATCTGAAATAGTTTATACAAAGCCTGTTTTGTGTCTGTTGGTTGTTGTTTAAAGCAGATAATTAATAATTATGACAAATATGTGAATGTGTGGATTACCTTCAATTTTGTCTACTATCTCTACTTTATCTAACTTGTTTGTATTGGTTTATATTTGAAAATGGCTTTTTATGCTACGTTTACAGTAGGAGTAATACAGGATACGCACAAATACATATACGTCAGAAATTATCAAGAAAGTAATCATAACAAAGATGAATTCTGCCACGTATTTCTTATATCATTTATCAATAGTTATCCTCCTAAGATATTTATATAATTCTTATCTTATAATCTAAACGACATTGCAAATTTCATAAATCATACAAGATATGAATTGATATAAATATTTAAATAATTGTAGTATGGTGACCAAACCACAACCAAACCGGTTTTCCGTTTCACTCTGTATTCATGTATTCTACGGAAGATATTGCCTACAATAGGGAACGTAAGAAATTAAACATTATGCGATGATGATATCATCATTAAAATTGATGTAACCAAAGTAACTGTAGCAGTAAATAATAGGTTAAGCAAGATGTATTACTAATAGCAACTAATAGATTACTACATGACTCCTCTTGTCTGACATGATCAATTTTAATATACCTACAGAGAATAAAAAAAAGGGGTAAAGTTACTTTTACAGGGAAGTAGGAATTTGAAGCCGAAATGTTGTTTTTTGTTATCCTAGGGAACAATAGCAATCGAAAGCGTAATTAATTTTTTGCGCTCTTTGCTGATAATCGTAAAAATAAAATACAAAAAAAAATCGGAAAATTTTCAAGAATATGTGAGAGGGCATCGCGTAGAGGGTCAATGGGTTTTTAGAGGGTACAAAAGGGAGACAAGACGTTTATTTTTGGTGCCTGTGGAAGATCGAGGACGCGAAACCCTGTCAAATATTATCCGAGACTGGATTTTACCAGGCACAAAATAATATATTTGTGTTTTGAATCGTCCTTTACACAGTTTTCGCAATATCATGCACTTTGCTATAAAACTGTAACAATATAAAGAAGTCATTCCAGTACAAAAACAATTTCAAGCTATTTGTGTGGAATATACAGGACGTTGAACCGTTGTTGAACACGCAATGAATTTTAGACAAAATTGGCAAGACTTCGGAAATAGGTACTCGGTATAACACAATGAAATCTGATATCGAAGGAATGAAGAATTGGTTTACCCTGGCAATATGAAACACTCTGTATATATGAAAATAATTTAAAAATATGTAGCTTAAACTGGATTTTTGTGCATAACGTTTTGCGATATTTATAATACTAATGAATATATTGCGCTTTGACGCACTAATGCCTCATCCTGTGTGTGAATCCTTGGTGAATATTTCACATAATTAAAAAAATTACCCATTTACTAAATCTTTAATCCAAATTTACCGCCATCTAGTTTCGGGAATTTGAAGTTGCTGTCGCACAATTTGACAAGGTATGGGCAAGGTCGATTGTAGAACTGTGACGTACAATATACGTATGATACGTATAGTGATAAACTGTGACTGTTCTATTTAATATTAGGTTAGGTCTAATAAAAACAAAACTACAATCAAAAATGAATATTCTAATGAAATCTCCAAAGCTATTAAAATTAGATCTACCTTTTTGTTATTACCTGAGTACAAAAATTGCAGATAATATAAAAAATTTGGTAGAAGGTAATAAAGTTGTTGTCTTCATGAAGGGGGTGCCGGAGCAACCCCGTTGTGGTTTTAGTAATGCTGTAGTTCAAATTATGAGAATGCACGGGGTAAAATATGAGGCACACGATGTACTAAAGGATGAAGAGTTACGGCAAGGTAATTACATTTTTTACTCACAATGAAGTGAAACTTGACTCGTATCTTTTTATTGCAGGTATAAAAGAGTACTCCAATTGGCCAACTATTCCACAGGTTTTTATTAATGGTGAGTTTGTTGGAGGCTGTGATATCTTATTACAAATGCACCAATCGGGTGATTTAATAGAAGAACTGAAAAAGGCTGGAATCAATAGTGCACTATTAGATGAGAAAAAGGAAATGGTTGAAGATAAAAAATAGTGTTTGTTTTTGATAAAATTTGTTGATATATTTATAATAGTTACAACTGTTTTTGTTAAATTAGACTTTTATCACCCGCAGCAAACATGAAATCTATATTATAATATATAACATGTTATATTTATAAGTATGGGACAGCTGTTGCAGATATAGGTATACCTATGTTGGTGTAATTTTAAGTACATACATTTTAAAATAAAATGTGCGGTATCTGCAATATAAAAAAAAGTTGAGAGACAAGTAATGTAAAAATGTACATGTGGAAACTCAAGTTGTATTATCTGAAGATTATTTAGAATAAAGCATTACAAGAACAAGAAATGTATTTTATTAATTGGAATTAGTGAGTTATAACTGGTCTATAATCTCAAATTTCACGACTTTTGATGACATTTTAATTTCAGTCACACTATCACATTTGAACTGATTGCAACAGCGTTGCCATTCACCATTATTCTATTTTGCTACATTTCGTGTGATTTCGTCGATTTGTTTGTTCATCAGTTGGTTGTTTTTATGTTCAACTGTGTTGATGTCAAGGTCTGCCAACTTTTACTTCAAAACATTTTGCTGCGTACAATACTAAAATATTCCGCCCTCTAAATTTCGTGCTTATCAAAAAATGTGATTTCAATCATTTCAACGAAAAGAATAAATAACGACATGAATTGATTATAATTATATTAAATCAAACTTCAGTATGCCCTACGTAAGTGAAACGACTTTCGAATATTGGACTATTTTCTAAAGAAAGAATAGTATTTCTCACTGGTTTCTTTATTTTTATCATCTAAAAAGTATACGTATTTTTTAACTTAACCTAATCAGCAGACAAATGGATATCTGTTAGTGAAGCTTAGCATGCGAAAATTATTAGATGAAAAACATATCTTCTGTAAAATGTCTAATATAAAATTGAAGGAAAGTAATATGTTATTTTCTAAAACAGAGAACGATTCACTTGGTGCTTGCGAGCGGGCTAGTTGCAATAGCAGGAGTTCTGGTATATCAGGTGTACAAAAGAGAAGAAACAAATGTGAAGAAAAACATAAGGGAAGTATAGATACTAATATATCTGTCAAAAATTCAAGTAACTTTGAACACAAATCTAAACCTAAGAATAAAGTTCAGAGTATGCAAGTGAATAATGAAGCAGCATGCGCTTGCAATTTTACGGAGTATCCATACCTTTTCTATCAACAATATTATAATGGTATTCGAATGAACTGGCAGCATAATATGCATTCTTCTCATGTCTTTAATAATGGTTTTAACATGTCTAGTTGCTTTGTTATGAATCCTTTTTATCGTTCATTATCTGAATCTGCTGTGCCATGTCAACAACTAAGTAATATGTGTTTTAACAGCTATAAGGATCGTAATGGTGCATGGAAGATTGACATTAATAGAACATCATCTAATATGTCTCTGAATGGTACAATTGGAATTGTTTATTGTTCAAAAATATAATGAATGTGGTTTTAAGGTGTACGAGATTGGCAACTGACAACATTGGGAAAGACTTTAAAGAAGCTTAGCGGAGGAAAAATCCTGGTGTTATGTTTAAAGTCATGACATACAATGTTTTAGCCCAGGATTTACTAGTGGATCATCCAGAATTATACAGGGCTAACGATCTACAAACATTGGAATGGGAAGTACGGTGGAATAATATTCTTCGGGATATAAAATCGCATAAGTGTGAAGTATGATTGAATTTTTTAGGTGTAAATGCAAAATACTTTTATTTTTTTTCTATAGATCATTTGTCTACAAGAAGTACAACAGAGTCACATACGCAAGTATTATAATACTTTGGAAGGATTAGGTTAGCATGTTTCAAAAAATGCTGAAGCAGGAAACACACATATACTTAGAGAGATTATTTTCTAGGGTATAAGGGTATTTATAAACAGAGAACAGGGATTAGAACTGATGGCTGTGCAATTTATTATAAGTCAAATTTATTTAATTTAGTCGAATATACCACTGTTGAGTATCGCCAACCAAATGTTACAATCTTAGATAGAGATAATGTTGGTATTATTGCTACTTTTGCACCTAAGGAAAACAACCATGCCGAGTTTATTGTGGCAACCACACACTTATTGTATAATCCTCGACGTCATGATGTAAGATTAGCACAGATGCAAGTATTATTAACAGAAATTGAAAGGATGGCCTACAGACATAACAGGTATATGTTATAACTTTTATAATAAGTTGTCTTCGTTATTTGCAATGCACTTGTATATTAGTATAATAAAATCAAATACTAAATGATCTAAGTACAATATACTCTGTATTAAGCAAACACCTTCGGCCACCTCAAATTTGTCCGCTTGAAAGAGGTGTCTGCTTAAAAGAAATTGGCGAAAATTAATATATGTACTCATGCAGATATATTTTAAGTGTAAGTATACGCTTTTAACTTTTTAACACTATTAGTTTTCTATGTAACCTACAAACATACACAGAAAAAATAAAACATAAATAATACTATAGGTACACTCAAAGAAAAAAGAACTGGGACAGTTACGATAGCCCGCACGGCAAGAGTAAGACAGTAAATATTAGCGCCCTCCGCTCCGCACAATCTAACTATCCATCTATCTATCCATCGCATCGCTAGTAGTATACTATACGACCTTGTAATTTTATTTACCTGCTTCTCTTCTTTGTAAATATGCATTGCGTAAATTAAAAGATAAGAATTTACGAATTCAACTTTTGACGTAAAGCAATGAACTCGTCTCTCCGTTGTATGCATTGTATGTGTTTGCAGTATGTATATTGCACAGGCGAACAATTTTAAGTTCGCATCATACATCTTTTAAGTGTATAAGATTACTAAATAAGGAGGAATTTATTAAAATTATATTGACGGGCTTATGGAGCTAAGTTTAAACTTAAAGGCCGTTTTCCTATTTATTAATAAGAAATTAAACAATTAATAAATGAAACAAATATATTTTATTTAGAAATTTTAGATTTTGTTTAAAAATAATTCGCATTTCGAAGTATCACTTAATGCATGACTTAAATTGAATTAAAGGTGCAACTTAGAGAAAAATATCGGTAAAACTAAATAAAGAAGATTGTTAAAAGTAATTGTTTAATAATAATTGTTATAAGTAAGTAGTAATAAGTAGTAAATAATATATTGTCTGATAATCAAGTAGGAAAGTAGGTATATGGCCTGATCGTTAATAAACAATTATAAGAATAACATAAATGGTATTTGATAACAGTTGTATAAGATTCTATGAAGATAACTAGAAATAGGTTTGCTGGTATTCAGGAGCAAGCCGAAAATGTGCAATACAAAGATAGAATATGTGTAGAAGTGTGAGGTATTTTTTTTTATTATCGATGTGACAGAAAATTTGCTAGAAAAAGACATTGTGCATCTTAAAAAACTCAATAATTTATATTCGGAATTACTCTATACTTATAGAAAGAAAAAAGCTTAAAATTGGCAGGAGACTAAATTAAAGTACCAAATAACAAGAACAGACGAGTCAATAATAGAATAGGCAGCATTCAACATATCAATATCAATATGACTAATATTTCAGTACACTTAAGGGACACAGCAAAATTCAAATTTAATGATACAATTTCTCAATCAATTACTCATGCTCTCATGTTTATTAACTCTAATGACGATATTGATAGTCATTAGAATTATTGTAAGGCGTACATTTCTATATTTTGCAATGTTCTTCAAGCATATCAATTCAACACATATAAATCTGCTTAGTTCACTATACAGTTTAATATTTATTACTTTATTCTTTAATATTACAATGAATCTAAAAGCATTGCTTCATGAATGAAAAATGATTACATAACATTAGCACACATGTTTAATCAAAGTGTAAAAGGCATTAACATTTCTGTAACACAAGATTTGTAAAAGAGTTATTGAATTGAAATTAGCTATGGTTGATTTAACGATCAAATGGCAAAAGCCATTTGGACAACTGAAAGGTAATGTTGAAAAGATAAATGACGAGTGGTTATCACCAAAAATGAAAGAACGAAGAGAATACTTGAATTGACTTTAGATAAATATACGAAATTTTGTTAAATGACCAAAGAAGTGCAAGTAATATTGTAATATATGAATATAAGTAAAAGATTCTAACGATGGTTCTCCTTTCAATAATTATTGTTGGTATAATTAAAGATTAGAGGTTATTTTAGCCATAAACTAAGCTGATCAGCAATCTGCCTATCAGAATAATTCTGTTCCTAAACTGTAGTAATTGTTTCTCGTGCTTCCATCGTGGATATTGGTGTATAGTTCACACATTTAATATTTCACCTGAACTAACAATCATTTGAGGAAAGAAAGATTTAATATATTGACTTCATATGTTTTAAAAATTATTGGAAATCCTATTGGATACGTAAATCTTCTTTATCCCACACATATTCGCATACTTTTTATTACTTACAACTTATGAACTTCTAATGTTTTGCTGTAATTCATTCTATCTTTAATATTTTTCAATTCGTAAAATCTGATACTTACATTTTTATATTTTTAATTAAATTACCTCATTACACTCTTCATATTATACCTTAAATATTTCTGTTTATTGTCTTAATGAAAATGCACATCTTTAAAATTCAAATATCAGTCTAATTGAATCTTCGTTTCTCGAAAATGGCAAAACTAGATGCAAGTCGTTTTATACAAGATTACAATATGTTCATATATTTTTATTTATACTCTTTTTCTTCTTATTAGTATTATATGATTCCTATTATTCCTATTATCTATTTTACGTATTTTCCTATTTTGATTACCAGAATACTATTATACCCAGAATATTACATGTTATACGTAACTGGTATTATGAAATAATTACATTTAACAATCTCTTTTTGTTATTTCTGTTATTATGTATTTAATTTATAGTATTTTTAAAGAAATCCATCATATTTATCCTATAGGACGCTAACTATAAAATATATGTTATGTTAGTTGTATAATTTCTTTTTAATGAACAAATAAAAAGTTCTTGAGTGTAAAATTAAACCTCCCTGCTAAATCTATCAATGTGATTTTAATGTTTTTTCTCTTTTCCAGTATTAAAATCGTTCGAAGACTAAGTCGTACCGAGTGTACGTTTCTTATTTTCAAAACTATGTCTGCTGTTTCAACTCAGATACCAACTCAAAACCTGTTGTATCATTATTTCTAGAGGTAAAAACTTTTATATAGGTATATTGTCTAAAATTGATAGTGCATCCTTATACGTTTTTATTGTACTCTCTTCATCATTAGCCATCATTTCCTCATTAGATTTGAATTCTTCTCGTCGCGAAATTCCAACAATGCTTATTTCTACATTTACATCTTCATGGACTAAGTTATTATCAACATTTGTGTATGCATCAAAATCAATGTTATTTATTCCAGATTGGTGAAACATTTTACACATTTCAACAATGAGCTCATCTTTGGGATCAAAATCTAGGTCAGTTTGAAAATCTTCGGAATACGTAAATCCAGCTTTACGAAAGCAGTTTTCAATTGTTACAGAAGTCACTTGATTCCAGAGTCCAGTCTTGTACGTAATTAATCGAGTCAATTTTTGTTAAAATATGTTTTAAGATTATAGATCTATACCATCAGGTTTTAAAATTTTTGATAATTCCTTGATCTAACGGTTGACACATTACGATGGCATTGGGCGGAAGAAAACTGTTTTGATATTTTTTTAGTGTTACATCTTGTGGATGAGACGCAGCAGCATTATCAAGAAAAGTAAGATTTTACGTTTCTCCAAGCCCATTTTCTTATCGAATTCTTGCAAAAACTCTGTCATTATTTCACATGTCCACGAATTTTTATTAAATCGCCAAACTACGGGTAAAGTGTTTAAGTTAATTTTCTGAAAGGCACGAGGTCTAGCGGCTTTGCCGATCACAAGTGGTTTTTCTGAATGTCCAGCCATATTCGCACAGAGTAGAATAGTTAACCGCTCTTTTGCATTTTTTTTCCACAAGTACTCTTTTCTCCTTTCAAGGCAAAGCCTTTATCAGGCAGAGCATGAAACCACTCGTATGTTAATTTATTGATATTATACCCGTCAATTTTAAAGAAGTTTTGTTTCTGCTAAATGTTATCAACCTGAATTAAACTTGTTCACTAGTTTTTCTTTGTCTTTTATATTGTTCGCCGCTTGGGTTTTCTCTATTTTAAATCTTTTGGCTAAAGCGCGAAATCTTAGCTTGTCTTTGTTATAGACTGCAATGAATTGTTTTTTTTTTGTTGAATCGTAAGAATACGTTTGTGATATTTTTGTATTAATTGGAAATAGATTTTATATACAATACCGCGCACTATTAGTGGAATAAGTAATACACACGTCTATACAATGTTACGCTGTCACAACTAAGCGGTGACTACCGCTCATATGTTTGTAACCGCCTGTATTGAAGCGAGGAGACATATACCCACTCCCTGTAGATTTTAAGTTTTGGAAACATACCTTAGTTACCAATTCACTTATTGATTACATCATAGAATAATGGTAATTCACTTTGACAAGGGATAACTTTTTAGTGTTGTATATAGCCTTACAGAGGAGGTCACTAGTAAAACGAGGAAGTGCCAAAATTAATTTCAATCTTTTGTTAACTGAAATTTAAAGTTTCAAGATACGGCAAATGATTTAATTATAATGGCTTTTTAAAGTTTACACATTGGTCGTAAAATGGAATTCAGTCAAGAACATTTTTGTTGAATAATTTTTTACAACTTTTCAAAAAGATTCATGTAACAACAATATCTTACTGAGTTGGTTTCTGTTTTTGAACATGAAGCACCACAATAAGCGACAATTTCGCATTGGTACTCTGAATTCCAACGTGTACACACCAGTCTTAGCGACGATATTAGGACGGGTCCGCCAAGAACAGCAGTTACCAAAAAAAAACGCCGCCTGATTAAGGAAGATAAGTATGGGATATATCATGAAATTGAGACACCTACAGGTACTTCAAAGACTTCAATCCAAATGATTTTATATGATGAACTGGGTGTGAGAAAACTGACTTTCTCCGTTAGATTACACATCTGTTAATTGAAAAGCAAAGGTCGCTCGCCTTAATTGGTGCCGAAAATCTTTGAGCCGATTCAATAACGGACACTCAAAAAACGTCATACTGTTACCGCCAAATGTTATAGGCACCCCTACTAAATTGATATTCTAAATTACCATTAGTAATTTTTAAGAAAATAGTCTTAAAGATTTATATATTATCTGCTGACAATTATGCACAAAACCATCACATGTATTTTATTTTAATTGTAGTTGATCAGTTTTAATGCAACGCTAAAATATGTACCCTGCCTATAATATTTGGCAGTAACTGTATCATGAATTGCGAGGAATCATGGATTTATTCCCATGAACCTGAAAACAAACGTCAGCCCGTTGTTTGGGTGTTTCAAGGTAAATGAAATTCAACATCAGGTCATGTAATTACAATTTCTTTCTAAGGTTAAAGTTAGTTGTTGATCGATGTTAATGTTGATCGATGCACAATCATTTGTTTGCCAGAAATAATCATCACACTCCACAGCGGTGAATCATCATGCATCATGACAATGTGATTTCACACACAGCTGGAAAGACGATTGAGTTTTTAGAGCAGAAAAATATCGAATTATTAGATCATTCTCCGTATAGTTAGAACGGTAATTTTGATTGTCGCAACTGAAGACTAGAATAAGTGTTTTAGAATTTGATTTGGACGAATATAGAAGTTTAAAAAATGGTGGAAATTATTTTGAAAAGCAATAAAGCGCTTTGAGTTGATCTACTGTTTGATTTTATGGTTATATGCAACATTAAAAGGACGTCCCTGGTATAATACAGGAGTCGTGACAGAGATCTCAGATGCAAATTCAATTAATTGTGACAGTTATGGTAGTTGTCGCACTATATCTCTTGCTGTTATTATTATTCTAGTAATGCTTTCAAAGGATAGAAAAGCTGCCATGCAAAAAGCTTTACTTGACACTGGGGAATTTCTTCTTGTAAGAAATTATATAATATGAAATTATTAGAGACTTTCAAATGCGGTAACAACACCTAAATTTGTTATTACTACATCAATTTAATGACATTTTTCATTTACATGTAGATTTGTAGAGTGTATTCTTGCCAAATTTATGTCGTGTATTTGAAGTTGGATAAAAATAATCTAAATATATACATGAAGTCTGCTTCGACTTTTCTAATTTTATTGCTAGTAAAACGCGCTCCCTGGCCACGCCATAATAATTTCATTAAATCCTATGCATATGTTTTTATTATCCAGTTCAAGGACTGGCCGTACTCAGCGACTAAAGCAAGTGATTGTTTATATCTATTATATATGTACATATATGTATATTATCTATTGTATTAATGTCTACTACTAATGGCAGGTAAATAAAATTATGAATACAGGGGTTTGTAATACTAATACATATATACAGTGTGTAAAAGCCAAATGGAATAAATTCATTATTTCGGTTACTGTACATATTTATAAAAAATCCTGAAACACGTCAAATTTAAATTATAAATTGCTATCCTTCAACGTGAAAATGCGATCCCTACCTTCAACCCCCTTCGAATGACAGGTACAACCCCCAATTTTTTAAATGGGAAGTATAGGCTTGTGATATATCGTTTGAAAGGTCTCTTCATTCTCTATTCAAAAATGTTATCGTTTTCAAGTTTATTGCAACAATTAAGATAGAATAAAATAAAATCATGTGATCACAGAAATTCGTTACAATACAATCAAAAATTATTTCCCGTTTAGGTCTTGATAATAAGAAAGTAAGCAAAAACCACAGCAATGTGTTTTTAGATGGTATCCATTAAAAATACTTTAGAGGGTTTCCGTGGCAACGTCAGTTTATTTAAAACGCCTTAGTAAATTGTTTTGTAATTATACATAAGTTGTCATTTAAGTTGTCAGTATTATAATTTAAGTTTGAAATTCTGAAAAATGGTTAGATTAACGGATATGCATAAAATAACAGTGTTACAAATGATTGGTTACGGAGATAAAAGCCGAACACAACAGGAAGTAACGCGCCTATTTCATGAGAAATTTCCTGATTTACCGCCTATATCCCAAGGAACAGTTAGTAAAATAGAGAATCAGTTTCGCGAGTATGGTCATGTAAGGCAGATAAAAAAACCAGCTGCCAATGCACTGAGTGATGAAATCAAATTAGATGTGATGCTTGAGTTTGAGGAAAACCCACATACATCGAGTAGACAGGCATCCACTACATTTAATGTTAGCCATACATCGATAGTAAACATATTAAAAGAAAATAAAATGCATCCCTATAAAATGATACCTACTCAGGAGCTCATGGAAGACGATTTTGATAGGAGAATTTATTTTTGTGAACAAATGATGGGCATGTTGGATAACAATATTATCCAATTAGAAAACGTTATGTTTTCTGATGAGTGCACTTTTTCACTGAACGGTCATGCTAATAGGCAAAATTGCCGCTACTGGTCAACGGAAAATCCTCGTTGGATGAGAGAAGAACACACGCAATATCCTCAAAAGGTTAATGTTTGGGCAGGGATTGTTGGAAACCATATCATTGGTCCCTTTTTCATTGATGGCAATTTGAATGGCAATAATTACTTGGCACTACTTCAAAATGATGTCATTCCAACTTTGGCAAATTTATATCCTGATGCAGGAAACCCTCACGTTCCAGTGAATACGATATGGTTTCAGCAGGATGGAGCACCACCACATTACCAACTCAATGTCCGGCAGTACCTCGATGCAATATTTCCCAATCGGTGGATAGGGAGGCGTGGATCGATAGAATGGCCAGCGCGATCACCTGATCTTACATTATTAGATTTCTTTTTATGGGGATATGTGAAGAGCATTGTGTACAAAACTAAACCTTTTGATTTAAATGACTTAAAAGAACGAATAACGCTTGCGATTAGGTCGATAACACCTGATATGTTAAATAATATTAGAAGACACTTTTATTTAAGATTAGGGTGTTGCCAAGAGGTTCGGGGTGAACATTTTGAACATCTACTTCATTGACATTCATAGTTATTTTTAGTGTTTTACATTTTATTACGATTTGCATTACATTTTAGTTTTTGATTGTATTGTAATGAATTTCTGTGATCACATGATTTTATTTTATTCTATCTTAATTGTTGCAATAAACTTGAAAACGATAACATTTTTGAATAGAGAATGAAGAGACCTTTCAAACGATATATCACAAGCCTATACTTCCCATTTAAAAAATTGGGGGTTGTACCTGTCATTCGAAGGGGGTTGAAGGTAGGGATCGCATTTTCACGTTGAAGGATAGCAATTTATAATTTAAATTTGACGTGTTTCGGGATTTTTTATAAATATGTACAGTAACCGAAATAATGAATTTATTCCATTTGGCTTTTACACACTGTATAACATTAATATTTGATATAACTTCTCTAAAACTGTTTAAACTTCTAGGATATAACACTTTGAATATTCCTCCAAATTTCCTCCACATCTCTTGAACTGTGTCGAGTTTGCTTCTTATCAATAGACTCGGCAAAGACGGACAGGTTTCAGTGCAGTGCGGAGAACAACGTGGAGGGGCCGAGCGGCCGTATCAAGGCGAGCGTTCAGTAACGTTTACGTACGCGCATCATTTATATTCGTGACTTTCATGAGTGAGTATAGGCGATGCGGACGCATGAAGGTTGCACATAAAATAATGATAAACGCTTGAGTTTCCGTGCCACGCGTTTCACCCCTCAACGTTGCTCTCCGCACTGCACTGAAACTTGCCCCTTTTTGCCGACTCTACTTATTACTTAACTTTGGCGTTACATCACACAACAAAAGTTTTCATCCCAATTTTTGTCCGTCTCGTATCACGTCTTTGTCGTACACAGTACGAAACGTAACGTCTTACTATAATTATGATGCCGTAATGGACACATTTCATAATTCGACTATAACTAGACTAGGATGCACTGGGAGGGCTAATTTAATCTAAAACACTACTTTCCACAAAGAAACTTTAAACAAACTTATTCTAAAACACTTTACCCGTGCTTTGCTATTTATGATAAGTCGCAACCCCTTCATAGAAGATACTCGATCACACTTTCATTTTGAAGACATTCCAATCTGAGTATTCATGTAGCTCAATTTAAAGGGTTTGACATGTTATGGTGTGAGTAGTTTAACTAACATGGATAACGGAGATAAGTCCCAATAATTATTTAACATTTTAAATTAGAGACTAATTTGCTCAGTTGTGAATTCAATTAGCAAAGCAGTTTATAATTCCCGGATTAAATGTACTACCACTACATGACAATTGTGTAATAGTTATGTAGAGAACATATTGCAGTTAACGCCTATTGATAATTCAAACCTAGCTATAAAATAAAAATCTAATGCTAAGTTGAATTCTCTATAAACTAGAAAAGAATGGAAGTAGCTTTGGATTGCAAATTCTATTGTTGTTTTTATGGTGCGTACAGTTATTTTCGTACTGCATCACTTTCGGTAAGGAACAGAATTTGCTCTGCTTTGTCTCGTCCAGCAGTGTTATAATAGGTAAGGATAGGAGATAGCTTAAAGTTGTCTTACGACTAATTAAATGCATCAAGTCAAAGAAAAATTTTGAACATTAGTGTCGGAATACATATGCTCGGTTTTGTTACAATGTTATAATCTTACACATTTGAAACATCATTTAATTATTATTTTTACTTTTTCCAGTGGGTCTATGTATGTCCCTGTCATACTAACTGGCGATTTGAATGCTGAACCGTTGTCACCAATATATAATTTAATTGTTCGAGGCATGCTAAAGTATGAAAACACAGTTCTTCGAGCAAACTACATCGCTGGAAAATCATTAATTCCACCAAAATTAATGATTACAGGTATTGTTGTGTAAATGCTCAATATATTTAAACTCACATATTTTTCTACATAGATAATTGTCAACACGCAGGATTACTAAAATTCCGATTAGAAAACCAGCTCTTGCCCCGCGTAGAAGAACAGAGATATATATAAAAATTAACTTAACTGCAGAAAAGTACGATTTTAGAAACAACACAGAATACTTACAGTACAACTTTAGTTCTGGAACGTTAACTCATAATTTTGTTTTTAAGTCAGTGTACAAACATAAACATAATTCTGATATTGAAGGTACAACATATCAAAATGCTTGGATTACAGTGGATTATATTTTTTACAGGTAAATATGTATATACAATTGTAATATTCATTTAGAATGGGGAAACTTCGTTTTGAAAATGATCTCTGCTAAAAAACAAATGCGATATTTCCATTTAAAACACCTCTGTATAGATAGTGTTTGTTATGCTTTCATCATCAACCATTATTGTTTATATATTGTGTCGCAGAGTTCATACCGAGCTTTAAATAAGCTGTTATTAATTATAATACCTGAATTGTCTATAGGGGACATTAAAACGCTTGATTGTATTTGATATTTTGCAAACTGTAGACGCTCTTGTCTGTTGACTTTATGTACGATTATTTTTTTGTAATGTCGACTAGAACTCAAGGATTGAATGGGCACATATTAACATATGAGACACTTAAATAATATTGTTGCTGGTGTTTGGTGAAAAAACAACAAAACTTCAGAAATTTTAAAAATTGCTTCGTTAATATATTTTTCTGTTGGTCATTTTTTTAAAGTCAACTTTGTAGCATCTAAAATAGACTAAAAACAGCAATTTAAAACACGTTTCCCAGAACGAGGTTTTTTTACATAATTTAAAACACGAAAAAAGTTGCAACAAAAATGGTTTATTAACTACAAATAAGTATAACTATTCAGAATACAAGTAAATAATAAAAATTTAATTTTTATTCTTCTTTTCACATTTATGAAAATGTATAATTTCGGACTTACCTTCTTGTCTAAATAGTTGAGGATTATACCTCTTCTGTTACTGGGGAGACTTTGCTATTCTCTCGCCAATGGCAGAAACTTCAATAAACCTCGTAAGCAGCTTCACGGTTATAATTCTGCCCGTAAATAACTTCGTTTTCTTTAAAATATATTCAAGAACATCATTAACTTTTCCGTTTTCGATTATAAAATAAAAAATTCATAAACAATATATTCATAGCGACTGGTGACCAACGTAGTTGACCAATAGAATCTGAATCTAATATTGTTCTGATTCGATTTTACTTGAACGCAAATATAGTATGTATATGTATATAGTATATAAGCTTTTCAAAAATAATTTTTTGAATTTTCACCGTATAGTTATATTAATAATATCTTGTATAATATTTAATAAATGAGTGTTTGAGTATCATCTTTGATATAAGTGATATATTTTTTTTTAGCGGGATGCTAGATGCCAGCAAGAACTTCAAAGATAATAAACTAAAACTATTATCTCGTTACACATTACCAACAAATAAGCAACTTACCAACGTAAGAATTCCCAACGCAGATGAGGGATCTGATCATTTGGCTCTGCTAGCATGTTTTAAGTTAGAGTATTGAGGGCGGAATATCTTTATAAAAGTTTTATATAAATAAATTTAGAAGAAAAATTTCATATATTTTCTTACTTGCTAGGTTGCAAAAATAAGTAGAAGTATAAGTTTCATTATTTTTGTTTTATTTTTTTACAGAAGTATAATATTTCATTGTTTCATTTCATTAGTAGTATTTTAGTTTATTTAAGTTTTATTGTTTAATTTTGGAAATAACATATTTTGATACTTTTAACAGTACGTGTTTATATGAGAATTTTATTCACACAGAAAATAATATATTACAAGATTTTTGTGTGTATAATATATGATTTGATTTTAAAGGTGTAAAGTGACTTCTATTAAGTTGGTTGCATTTTATTAACATTATTACTTTTATTTCTTAAAACATATTTTTGTTGTAAATAATTTTTGTACTTGTACGTTTTAAAATTAAAACGGAAACTTGAAAAACATTGCTACTTATAGAATCAAGTCATAAGAATTTTAATAATTCCATAAAACACATCTTGCCAAAGTAATCAAAATAGACATGTAGGGGTATCATTTGGTTTAAATATTCAAGAAATAAAATTGTAACTGAATCTGAATCTGACAAAATATTATTGAAATATGCTATGAAAATAATGAAATCATCGAAGGAGTTTTAAGAGGATGCAGTACCTATAGGAGCTGTAATTTATAATATAATTACTTGAATCAATGACTTGAAAAAATAATTTTTCATGTAATGGTAGTATTTTCTATTCGAATCATTAAAAAGAGGTTTTTTATCCAAAAAATTCAAGATGTATTCAATGCACTCAGTAATTACATGACATACTGGTTTACTCACATTTTCATATATCATTGATTTTAGTATAACGAATTTAATAGGTATAAATGTTATGTGTAATTGTAAATGGAAGCCTCTACATGTGCCATTAATTTTATTATTACCAGCAGGAAATTAGTCAAAGTATTTTTCGCAGTTTAATATATTCGTATAATTTATTATTGTTGTTTCTTGGGTTTGAGAATAAATATTTTCAGTTTTAATATGTTTTTACTCCCTTGAACAAGTTTTAGTCCATTTATTGTAAAATACCTATCTTTTAGAAAAGTATACAGTTAATATTTATTTCAAAATTTGAAAATACATAATCATGCACAATAGTTTAAGAGTGTTTTAAGAATGCAGAACTTCTTGTTCTGAACTTAATATTGTGTATTTTTGTACGACCGCCAATAAGCAATATTTTCATTTAAATATATGCGTCTATGTATAGAATGGACCCATGAAACTTCATTTGCCGGACAAAGCCATGCACACAGTATGTTAACTAGACATAGTTCGATACCCATTAATTTCATCACAAATGCCCGTGACACGAGATGGAAAGGCCATATATAGGTAACAATTTTAACAGCGAAGAATTTCTTGGCGTGGAAATAATATAGGTAATGTATTTTTCTATGACCGCCGAATCAATATACGTTGTCGATGTAACTACATACAATGTTAATTTTTGTAAACACGAGTGACATCTTTGCCTATTAATTAGGTTGATACCTTAAATTGGATTGAATGTTCGAGTTTTAGAAACCCAAATTGTTTTCTATTTACAGTAGGTGTTCAATAAATTAGAAACTCGTATGATTTTCACAAAATATTGCAATAAAACTCCTTGTATGTATGCTATGTATTTTATTCTATACAAAACAAGTTGTAAATTGAAAATACAAGTAGTGTAATTCAATATTTGGTACTACCACCTTTGACTTTCAGTACTTGTCTAATTCTTTGTGGCATACTATTTATACAGATTTTAATAATTGTATCCTTAATAAATGGATTATTTTCCCAAATTTCTTCAATTCCCTATTTTAATACATTTATATTTGGATTATGAAATGTTTTATTTTCGATTTTAATACGGCCCAACAGTTTCCTATTGGGTTTAAATCCGGGGAGTTCCCACACTAAGGAAGCAATGCCGTACCTTGCTATTCTAAAAACTTTTTTACAGTTTTTGCTGTATGGCATGGAGCACCGTCGTGCATAAATGTGTACGACTTGTCTTCTGTACATACACCTTGCAAATATGGCAAAAAAACATCCCTCAGCATCTCCAAATATTGAGTTTAGTTCATGGTTCCAGAAACAAAGTACAGGGGACCAGGACCATGTTCGGAAATGCAACTCCATATCATCACTGCTGGTGGATGTTTAACAGTTTTAACGAGGCATTCGTCCTTGTACCTCTTAGAGGGTCTTCTCCTCACATACAAAGCGCCATCCGTTACGGATTCTATTCGACATTCATCACTGAAGATCTCCTAATAAAGAACACAAAAATCAGAAATAACTAAACATCACACTGTTTACCGAAAATTTTTTTGTAAAAGCAAAAGAAAATACTTCCAGTCATCCGCTTTCTTCATCCTAGCAGTTAGTTTGGGCTTCTTAACCGGACGTCTACATTTTAAGTCGCTTTCGTAAAGTCTACGACGCAGTGTCATGTGTGATATTTTTATGCCATCTTGTCACAGGTTCCGAAGTATCGGTCGTGCCGATGCCTTACGGTTTAGTAAAGCCGTCGATATTATTTTTCTGTCCGATCGAGAAGTGGTTATTCTCTTTTTGCGACAGTTCCTTCTATTTGATGTGGTAGATGGTAAGTTCTGTGTTAGCCGTTTCGAAATTCGCGACACAGTAGCAAATGAAACTCACGTTTTTCGCTATTTCTCGCTAGGTTAGTTTATTTTCAATCAGTAATGAAGCAATAATGTCTTTCTTTTCATTACTAATGTATTTTTTGCGGCCCATGCCGACAAATAACAAAACACAAACTTAATATCACTAAATAAATACAAAAGTGTCCTAATGTCTGTCTATACTACACTAAATAACTGAAATCTACATATTTAGATTATACACAAAAATGCAATAATTTATTTACACTAATTCCGCAAAAAAACCACTTATCAGTAACTGTTTTCGACAACGCTTGACTTGACGGTATCTGAGACGATATTGCGATCTTCGGATTTCTATCTGTTAGCGAAGGGTTTTAAAAGGAACTATTACGATGAAAAGTGGTACCTCAGACTATCTATATACAGACTTACCATTCCCGCAAAAATACGGCAACGCCAAAAATACCGCAACCGCTAGGCTACACTTAAGTATTTATCAAATCATACCGCATCCAATAGATAGCACTATTAGCATCGATGTCTGAGGATAAAAAAAAGTATATAGCGAACTTTATTGCGACCCCTTCAAACTCTAACAAAACTTCTTGTCTTTGATTAATAGATGTCTCTATAGCAAGATGCGCCAAATAAAAAATTAAATATTTTCGGTGTTCTATTTGCGCTTCGCTTCGATATACGTATAATTATTTTTTGCGGCATTCAGTGATTAATTATGCCTGGCAATAAGTGTGATTACACATCCTGTGCCCTAAGGAAAAGTGATCATTTGCAACTTATACTGCACAGATTTCCTGTGAAAGATGCAAAATTGTTGCAAATATGGATAGTAAATTCAGGTATGTATTTATTTAATGTTAGTTAATGTAATAAAAATATACATAGTAGTGATAGGATCACTTGAATGGAAAATAACCGATTATTCGGTTTTTTGAAATAATCGAAATAATTCGGTTATTTAAATAACCGCTTAAAAAAAATCGAACCGCCGACTGCGCAAACTACACTAGCTATAAATACAATGATGAAGAAAACGAAAAAATATGCAGTTATTGGTGTAGCCGCAACGACTAATGAACAAACTTAACGCGACATGCGTTGTCAAAATGATTTGATTTATTATACAAAAATTAAATTTACGCATATTTATGGGGTAAAATTTATTTAAGAATATCTGAAGCGCCCCGCATCTCTAAACGCCGGTGAGCTGGAAACGAAAGCGAACTTACACTAACTTATGAATAGGCGTATTGAAATACTATCAATACAGACAAAGACGCTTACACAAACATATAATAAATGGTTTGTAGTTTCATAGTGCAATTACATCAAAATCCTGTTTAATAAACAGTGGAATTCTTTTAAAAGAAAGTAAAATCGCCTTATAGCAATAGAATAGACAAAATTTATATATTTGTGTATTTATTTTGAAAGCTTGCATTTCCTTAAATTATTTGCTTGAAAGACGTTACTTTCTATTAGGATTTTATTTAATTTTCAAATGGAAAATATCTATTAAAACTATCATCGCGTCATTTATGAGGCGAAGTGCAAAACACGCAACATTGTTACAAGAAATTGTTTTTTCATCTCTTAAAATGCAGTGGAGGTATACCGGGCGGCATTTTGTTTGGCGGATAGTTGTCATATAGAGGATACGGCTTTACATACATACTATCCGCCATACCCAATGCCCACTACTATAGTTTCCGTTAATATGTCTCGTGTGTATTTTTATATTATAGCAATTGTACTGTATTAAATATTATACGCAAACATAACACATATGTTTAATTAGTAAATGAAACAGGTAATATTTCTATTTAAAAAACAATGTGCAACGGGTATATCAGAAAACTTGAATACAAACAATAAAAATGATTCCAGAAAAGAAAATTTATTAAACCTAAAACTTGAATACGATAACAACAGATGCTGTTTGTGTAAGCGTCTGGCCATGTATTCATCAGCTTTCAATACACCCATTGATAGACTGAAATGATCATTTTCGCACACAGCTTGCCGGTGTATTGGAGGCGAGTTGCGCTTCGGTTATTCTCATTTATATTTTCTCCGATAGTACAAGCAATAATCAACAACAACAAAAAATGGAAGTTGAACGAACCAGCTTTATTTACAAGATTAAATGTTCAGAAAAACAAGTTATAAAGGAAAAATCTCAAAACGAAAACTCGAACTTAACAAACTTTATTAACATTTCACTAAATTTCCAAAGTGCAATGGAAATGTAGTTTTCTGTTGCTTTATGAATGAGTACCTACAAAAAGTTATCTATTCTATTTCTTGCAACATATATATAGGTATCTACGGTTTTATCAAAAAATAATCTTGTAAACTTTATCCATAACTTAAGAATTATTACTGTATTAGGTAACTTATATGCCTTTAAATTAACATAAGAAATACATTTTATATGAGATTTGTTTTAGGAAATGCGTCGCTATTATCCATGGACAATGAAAAATTAAGGAATAGGTATTTATGCAACAAACACTTTTCTGAAGATGCATTTATGAATGAAGAAAAAAGCGCTTAAAACCCTCTGCAGTACCCTTTCACTACTATGAACAACACAATATTCTCTCAACTTCGGGTAGCGCTACCTCACCGTCGCCGTCTACTTCAGGACTCACCGATAAAGCAACTAGCCCATCAAATTCAGGTAATACCTTACCAAGTACGTCACAATTCGATGTTGATATAACTCCACCAAGTCCGTCAGTACTGAAAGTTAAAACACCTAAAAAAATGTATTTTAAAAGATCAACTAACATTGATATTTTGGGACAATCATCTGAGCAAGAATTATCACCTGATAGACAGTTTTGTGCCGCAATTGTAGATTTTCCTACACCCAAGCGAAAAAGGGTCGAAGAACATTACACACCTAAAGCTAAAAAGCTGAAATTACAGCTGCAAAGAAGTTCTAGAAATCTACAAAACAAGAGAGCACAAATCTCGAAATTGAAGCAACGTCTTCGTTTTTCAAAGAAATATTCGTCCATAGAGAACATACTTAACTTGCAAAAATTCGCTTCCAACAGCTCAAAGGTTTTAACGAAAATGCAATTTAAAACAAAACGCCGTGCATGGACTACAGATGAAAAAAGTTTGCGCTAACGTTTTATTATAAATCCCCAGCAGCGTATAGATTCTTGCGATCGCAAAAAGTTATTCTACCAGGAATTACTACAATTAAGCGGTGGATCGGTACATCCAAATTCAAACCAGGTATCAATTTAAAATTTTTTGATGAACTCAAACGAAAATTTGGTGTATTTTCCGAAAAAGAAAAGTCATGTGTATTATGTTTCGACGAAATATCAATTATGGAATGTTTAGAATTTAATAAAGCAATGGATTTTGTAGAAGGATATGAAGATTTAGGTCGCTTGGGACGAAGCGCCAAAACTGCAAAATATGGATTAGTATTTATGATTCGAGGGTTATATTCGAAATGGAAACTACCTGTAGCGTACTATCTTTCTCATTCTGGCATGAAATACCAAAATCTTATATTAGTAATAAAAGAAATCCTATCAGAATTATTTAGTTGTGGCGTTAATCCAAAAGTTATTGTCTGCGATCAAGGAACTAGCAATCAAAGTGCTTTAAGACATTTAAATGTTACTCCCGAGAAGCCATATTTTTTGCACGAAGATCGTAAAATATATGCAATTTATGATACACCTCATTTGTTCAAAAGTTTCCGAAATAACTTGTTGAAAGGAGATTTTATTTTAAACGAGAAAACTATATCTTTTCAAGATGTAAAAAACGTTTACCATATTGACAAAGGAAATAAGAAAAGTAGAGCGTTAACCAAAATAACAGACCGCCATATCACACCCAACTCATTTCAGAAAATGAGTGTAAAATTAACCGTACAAATATGTAGTCATACAGTTGCTGCTGCAATAAGAACTTGCGTTAACACTAATCAACTTCGAGCAAAACAGTGGAAAACACAGCGGACTTCCTAGATTTTTTAAATAACTTATTCGATTGTCTTAATAGCAGAAATAAATACGATGCAAATCCGTACCGATGCGCAATTTCTGAGGAAAACACCCTGGTTACATCAACATTAACAGACGCTAAACCTATTTTGAAAACCATCCAAAAACATGATTCTGTAAAAAATAGACTAAGTAGACCACCTTGTTTTGATGGTTTATTACAAACAGTCGAAGGAATATTGGAACTAGTCCAAGATGAAAAACAATACATCTTGACTACTCGGCTAAACCAAGATGTCATTGAAAACTTTTTCTCAGTAGTTCGACAAAAAGGTGGCTATAATCGCAATCCAACAGCGAGTATTTCGAACTATTTTTCGAAGTGCTGCCATTAATTCACTTGTAAAACCACCATCAAGTGCTAATTGTGAGCCAGACATGGATCAGATGATGGAAGTAAAGCCACTGAAAGATGATGAAGAAATGCAAACCGAAAACTCGTCTATTTCGTCATCTTCATCATCATCTATTGAAATAAACCCGACACCTAAGGAAACTGTGCTAGAAGATTGTTCTGTAGCTTATTTTGCAGGGTACTTACTTAAAAAGTGCTTGGACGAATTTGATTGTTTAAACTGCAAAATAAGTTCAACAACAAAATTAACATTAAATGAACCAACACAACTGCTTCTTTTGCACAAAACATACGGTAATATCAACATAGAGTCTCACGGCGGCCTCACTGCACCATCTCCTGAATTTTGTAAAATTATTGATTTATGTTTATCACTGTTCGAACGATATTTTCCAGAAATTTGTTTCCAAAAAAATTGGAAACTAGGCTGTTTAAAAGAATTTATAAGAGACTTTCAGATACTTGGATAAAACAAGACGATCCATGTAAATCTCACAAAATATTTGTAATTAAAAAATTGATTGTTTGTAAAGTTTTCCATAAATGTAAGCAGGCATGTAGTGATATGACCTCACAGACACAAAGTAAGAGCAAATTAAGAATTCTTAAACACGCATGATTGTCTTTATTATTATTCTAATCTTGTATTTTGCTATACATATACACATTGTGTAGGTACATACGTAGTAATTGAAAATTTCTAATAAAATTTGCTCCAAAGTGTTTTAAGTTATTGCACTGCATTACTTTGTTTCTTTAAATAGCATCTGTATTTTTTCTTTCTTTTTTGGAAATATAACTACTATTTTTACTTCTTTCGTTTTATTTCTACATTTGTTTTTATTATAGTAATATGGGTATACTAATGTGTAACACATATTTTTCGCTGTAAAACGAAAAAAAAAAATATGAAAATATAACTGATTTCTACTTCTTTTGTTTTATTTCAATATTCGTAATCTTGTTTAAAGACTAAATATTTGTATGCATCGAAAATAACGAAGTCACCTTCAAAGAAAACAAAATGGTCAGATGAAAAGAATAACTATCAAGCATTTGCAAAAAAAGTACTACAAATATTGCTACACTCAACACTGAGATAGTATGATTAATCTCATAATTCATGATAGTATTTGCAGGATATTATATTAATAAAATGTCCATCTTAACGTATTACAATTTATAAAACAATATAGGCAAATATAAATTTATATTATAAATTACAAAACCTACCTAAGGCAATGCCAAACTTTATGATTTGAGAATTAGGCAATAAATTACACAATAAAGTAATAATTATAACTAAACATGGCAAAAGCGCGCGGCACTGCATTATGCGTGCACATTCCGTAGTATATCTCGCTCATACGGTTTTGCTGACTATTGAATTGCAGTTTTGTGCAGTGTATATAATTATGTCCCAATTACGTAGGTTTTATAAATTGTAACTTTACTATTTATTCTCTTTTATTTACGTACTATCAAGTGCACGCATATGGTGCGACACTCATGTTGCCATCGTTAATTATAACATATTACATTAAATAATTTTAAATGGTTATTGCCAACAACGGTATCTCGTGTGCAAAAGCACAAACAACTTTGATATAAAATCGAAATATAGTTCACATCGATGACATCATCGTCATTCCCGCGAATTTGAAGTCAAAGCAAATCAGCATACGAGTGGCCCCTATTGGCGTTTTGTGCAACTGAATTTTGTGTTGCGCTTTGATACATAAGAACGGTTTGTCTGTATATGGATAGTCTGAGGTGGTACTTACAAAGTAAACAATAAAGTATGTTTACCGAAATTTCCGGGAATAGACGATATTCACAACGAAAGTAAGTTTTAGAGTACTTTCCTAGAAGTTTCTAATTCATTGAACACCTACTGTATGCAGGACGATTGATAAGGCGTTCCATACATTCGAAATTGGGTTAAGCGATCAGAGCCAAGCAGGCAATTATGTACATATAAATATGTGAGCTTTCATTCTTAATTTCGTAATTATTTTATTTTGTAATTGAATAGTGTATTGCTTAGGTGGATGTCAGTTTGTTAGTAATGCAGGAGTTTGTCATACAGTCAATTTGACATATTTAATTTGTATAAGCGTATGGGTAATACTTTACTGTGAAATTACATTTATTTATTATACCCTCTTCGGTCCCACAAAAAAACTACTGCTACTTTATTTGAGAAGTATCTAACTAGTAAGTTACCAAATGAGTATTTATAATTTCTTAGGTTTTTGAATAAATGGCACTTCAGCCGGCTGGACATTGGGACTAAAGTTATTATGTTTGTTAAATAACATGATACACTTTCTATGAGAGAGACTTAAGCGACGTAAAATATCATTTAGATACACATTCGAAAGTTTAAAAATATGTCTAGCCAGCTGCACTGAGGGACCGAAAAGGTTAAACGTTCTATTATTAGTACGTTCTAATTGGACACTTTTGGTAACATAACTGCAGTTGTGAAATTAGCGCAGTGCGTGTTTGGATCTGCTTACAGAACTTAGGGATATAGTCGCAGCTGTGTAATACAGTGTGTTTTCTTACAGAAGGGTTGATTGTTATTGTGGAGATTTATACGTTGTATGGAATTATGTCGCAGTTATGTAGGCTGAGAAAACTACCATTGCCTGTTTAGACACAATAAGTATTTAATAAAAATTAATTATGCAAATGTTGACCACTTTTTTTTCGTCGCGGCAAAATCGGTTTGTTTGAAGGAGCTATGGAAATATGTATATCCGATGTTTCAAATATTTAACAAATGCTTACCTACTAATTTGTGATTTCATGTTCCATACATTATAAACTTTTTATTTTATTTATACGTACGCTGATTTTATTTGCTTTGGTTTTTATTTGCGTTAGTTTTACGGTGAATAAATAGTAAGTACCTAATGGTGAAGGGATTTAATACTAAACAGATTCATAATGATAAAACTACTAAATTTAATTATTAATTTGTTTAATGTCGCTACAATCAACATTAAATATTGTTATTAGATTTATAACGGTTAGAAACTTACATTCGAATATACATATATTTGGGTTCTAGATTTCCACAATTCATTTCATTTTTAAATTTTATTTTGATTTGCGTATTTTTTTTTAAATAAAATTAATATATACAGGTTGATTCATGTCGGAGGTATGACGATTTCTTAATTAATATCAACTACTATTTTATATACTACTTTTTATGAGTGTGAAGGAACATATATTTTTTACGCACAGTAGGATATACTTAATTATGCAAAACGAAATAAAAAGAAAAATGATTTTCGAATTGTAGTATATTAAATTTAATGGCAATGGTAACCTCATAAAAATACTAAATCGAATGTTGAAGTGTGCCCAATTAACGAAGTTGTAACATTAACTGGTTTATATACCAACTTCATGCGAAAAAGTAGTACTAACTTTACGTGCTTATAGGATACTATTTCTTACTACCTAAGCATTGTATATTATGCGACGGACGCAGATAGTAGAAACTAAAATATTCAAAATTGAATAGGAATTCGAACTTGTTCAACTGTCTACGAGTCAATGATGATAGCAACTAAATAAACTAAAAGGATAAATAAATTCATTTCATCATTGATAATAACTTTAGAAGATAGGTAGGTATATGTTGTATCTATCTACCGACCTATCACCGTACCTCTACTTTTCAAATATCGCCAGTGCTGTAAAGTGGTCCAACTTGTTGAAAAAAAAAATTATTTGGCGGAAGATCTGGTTTGTCTGGGTCTAGAGAAGTACGACGCTTGTAGTACATGAGCATCTAAGACAATCCAAATATATTGCACCAGTTAAGTTGACACTAAAGAAATATAAGGTCGCACCATTCACTTTTTAGGAACTGCAAATAGAGTGGATAAAGCAACCCATTTGCTTTTTTTATGATTTTACAGACTATAAGCGGTGTAATATTTACTGTGTAAACAATGCAATAATGAGAGCTAATTGCTTAATTGATTTCCTTGCACTGCCTACACAACAACACTATCAACTCTCTTTATCACGCGCTTTCAAAGAGGTTGCTGATCTAAACGAGTTTTATTCAACAAAACATCTACTTCTATTTGGCTGTGCAGCTTGTGTCCAAACCCAATCATTTAGAAATAAATTATAATTTAACATTTATAAATTAGTAGCGACATGCGTAGTACAATCCATAGCTACGCCAGACGTAAAGACGTTTTGAATATATGTATGTCTAGTAATTGATTGTAGATACAACTGTAGAAGTCGATAGTATGAAATCGTACTTGCTTGGTTCTTTTTGCTGTTATTTATTCTGGTTCAAAAATTATTATACGATTCTTTAATAGCATTCGAAAAAAATCATACACAAAATCAAACTGCACTGTTACAAGGTTTGGTTAGAAAATTGGTGCCTCATGCCGTCAACAAATTAACGCGTATTATGTCATAAATATTTCCCATTGTTTTATGAATGGTTGTTTGCGATATTGCCAAATCTACGCAACTCAAAGTGAATCACATAATTGCTCTACTTAACGATTATCTGTGAATTTATGATCACCTTGTATGTAAGTCAATACTGCCTTGGTTTAATTTAATAATACACTGATATATTTATAGGAAGGAATGAATAGAAAAGACATGTACATAACTGTAAGTTTATTCTTGTGCTGACAAAGGAACAAAGACGTATTCCGTTAAAACATTATCCATATACGTATTATTTTTCAGGATTTATATATATATAATAAAATACAGGTATCAATGATGATTTTCTAGTCATCGGAAATAGGAAATTGAGGGTACATAAAACAAAGAGTTAGTTGTAGTACTTATTTTCACAATGTAGATTGCAAATAATGTATTTTTAAAGATTTTTCTTAAACGTTTATTTATATCTAACAATATTTTGGGTTTTATTCGAAACTTATCACACTATTTTTGAAAGTATATAGTACGAGTCATTTTACTTTTTTCGGTTTTTGTAACATATTGAGGGTACGTGTGCCCAAAGTATCACAGTATTAAGCAATAACAACTATAACATACATCTAGAGATTGTAGTTTGTTATTGTCTCTGAATAGATAGCTTCCAAAATTTAAATGTGCCATTGTACTGCGTCCTATCAATACTAAATTATCTACAGGAAGACGGA
This sequence comes from Holotrichia oblita, assembly GCA_023690525.1. Taxonomy (NCBI): domain Eukaryota; kingdom Metazoa; phylum Arthropoda; class Insecta; order Coleoptera; family Scarabaeidae; genus Holotrichia; species Holotrichia oblita. Next base: position 61,540,834 of record CM043018.1, read on the forward strand.
ATGTGGTTTTATATTCAATCAATACGTAGGTACTACTAATCATGACGTACCTACCTATATGAATAATAAAGAAAGAGATCTGTCTTTAATACAAAATTAATACAAATTATTTAACTGTCTTTCATTTTATTAAAAATAAATAATCAATAAATAATTTGTAGTAATTGCAGGGAAAGAATTCTTAAATTTCTGTAGATGCACTAAGTGATACTAGCAGTTTTATATGTACTGTTAAAGAGTTTTGTCAAAAAGTTCAATTTTTACAAATTTTCCCGGACCTTAAGTACATATATGGTTTTGGTAATAATGAAAAATCTGTCGTATATTAGATTGGAAATATGTATGCGAAACACTAGAGAAACTATACATAACACTAGTGCCAAAAATATAAGCAGGTGTGTCATTTGTAACACTGACTTCTTGACTTGGTTACTTCAGAAAAGGAGATAACTTAATGTTTGGTTATTGAATTCCTTTAAAGATATTGAAGATGTTGAAGTTTTGCTTATGGATGCTAACATGAAGCCTGAAGTGTCAACATATTGTAGTAAATTACAGTAACAGAAAAAGCATTTTGAAAATCTATAATGCAGATGACAAACAAGTATTCATAGAAGTTGGGTATATTTTTCGCATAGAAAATACACAAAACTAAACCATTATTTGAATTAATCGATAAATTTTGCGAATGTTTTACATTAAAATTAGCCAGAAATGTAACTTAGATGTATATTACTACCACTGATCCACTTGTAAGGTGCCAACCATATAAGTTTTAATTACAGATTGAAAAAGTATTCTAACATTGTCAAACAATTGAAAAGAAGTACAGTAACTAAATCTCAGGGTTCTTATGTATCTCCAATAATAAACCGGCTCTTTGGTTCAAGATTAAAACGGTCAGACTATGCCAAATAACTACCCCATACCAGAATTGGATGAGTAGTTTAAAATATCTGCAGGGCGCGTTCCAATTAAAATTGTTGCTGTGATCTGGATGACGTCATTATATGAGTTTCTGACTAGTATGAGTAGCTACAACTGCTGACGATAGTGTTTTACGTGTTTCAAAAAGTAAAACTAATTTTAAATATTAAAAAGTGTGAATGCGCTTTCTTGGTTATATCGTGTGCGATAAGAGATTCTAATCAGGACGGCCAAAAAGCCGACAAAAGTTATAAATAAAAGTTGTTTTATGAAGATTTTTAACTGTTGAAATAATTGTAACGATACATCTACTGCAGATTATTACCATCAAGGAAAAGAAACCGTTTCTACCTGGCTCAGGAAAATGTGTTCCTTATGGGCGTCGAGTGCATCCCATTGCTAGCTCAAGCACATCAACACTTTCGAGGAGCTCAAACGGGTACTGAATAACGAAAAGTGGACCGGTTTGATTTTTGCAAAAAATTGAAACTAAATACAGTTGAAATATGTTATTCGAAATTTGTATTTATCATATATTAAATAGAAAACAATAATCAAGATGGTCATGTTTTTATTGGTTACATTTTTAAAGGTAACGATAATAAAGTATCTAAGCCACAAGTCAAAAGTTTTATCAGATCTTGGTCGTGGTTTTTTCAATGTGCTTCAATCCGTACGTATTTAAGTTTGAGTAATTTCCCGTATAAAATACTGTATGTAATTAATTCATTTCTTTACTTGTTCTCTTTTTAACTCATTCATCGAGTTCTAACGTTTTTCTGGAATAATACTAGCGATTATGACGGCAATTCTAAAATTGTATATAAATAAATGTTCTTTATTATTGTAATGGTCATTATAATCCAGCAAAAAAAAGAAAAAAAATGGCTATACCTATTTAGGTTCCTAGCTCTCACCTTATGAAATTTTTCTAATAGTTCTCGTTGTCCTGAACATTGCTGCAAAATTTTAGCTTTCTACTATATACAATGTGTCCCCGGATGGAGTTGACAAGAGGAAAAAAATCTTTATTGATTTTACGACAAAAAGTCATTCTTTATAAAAAGTTCTGCGTGTTGAGTAGATAAATTAACCAACGGAAAATCTAAGATTAAATGTACTGAATGTCTACAAATTAAGATAACATAAAAATGCTTCAACATAAGAGTATCATTTATTGCATTTTAGAGTTTACTGTTAACAGAAAAAGATGTTTAGCAACATAAAATTAGTTCAACTTCAAAAATTTAAGTCTAAAGTTTGAATGTTATGATTGTATGTTGGTAAGTTTAATTGAAATAACGTGTGTTGTATTGTCTTACTATATTGAACTGTAAGACGTCAGTAATTGTAGATTTGTCAGCTATTTTCCGTTGGAGTTGCAAAATGTTAACTATCGAAGAACGTATTTATGTGATTAAATGTTATGGAATTGGAAACGTATAGACATGTTTCACAAAAAAATCCCAAACACTGCAGTAACGCGCGCAGCGCTGCGCAAACTTGCGCAGAAATTGGATTTAACTGGATCTGTAGTAAAAACGTTGAAAAACCCAAGAAAAAATACAATGAAAACGATACGGCTACACTTTTGACAGTAGATTCAGTGATAGAAATACCAACATTGTCCTTACGGAAATAATCATAAAGACTGAATATTAGTAAATCTCATTTGCAGAGAATTTATAAAGAAATCAGAGTTTGGCCGTTTAAACCACAGTTCTGACATACACTTGAAAATAGAGATGAAGAGAAGCGATTGGATTTTGTTTATGGGTTGGTGAGAATTACCTAGTAGATACACGTTTTCATCACCGATCATATTTTTATGATGAAGCAACCTTCTGCACCAATATGGGCACGTTTCATAACAAAACAGTCGCTATTGAGCTTTTCATAATCCAAACTACGTCATTCAAAAACGAAGTCAACGTTATAAAAGAGTAAGTAAATGTTTGGTGTGGAATTTTTTACGATCGAATCGTTGGACCATATTTTATTGACGAGAATTTGAATCAACAAGTTTATGTGCGTCTTTTAGAAACTTATCTATTACCGTTTCTAGATAATTTACCACTAGAAATGCCTTGTGACATTTTCTGACAACAAGATGTCCTGCTCATGCGACGCTTTTGGTATGGCAGCGGTTGACAGATCGCAGTTCGGTGGAATATGGATGGGAAGATTTGGACCAATAAATTTTCCTGCTAGATCATCTGACTTAACACCTCTTGATTTTAAGTAGAGTGGAAGTACTGACTGTACGACGTTAAGGTCAAAAAGGAAAGATATCGTGTTGGCATCGATATCTCCACAATTTTCTCTGAAGAAGGTAAAAACTAATTACCGAAAGCTTAGAATATTAAATGGAGATTGTTTAAATCGTCGTTTGATTTTGGCTGCCTATCCCAATAGTTCCTTTCCCTCTTGATTTCTTTTGTGGGGTATTTTAAAGCAAAAAGTTTACGCACATGACTTGCCGCATGATCGGAAAATACTAAAAGCACGACAGGATGCGGTGAATGAAATAAATGTACAGCAAAGCATACGGAAAGTCTATGGTGAATTTATTAAAAGGACGGAGGTATGTGTGGAAGTTGGAGGTGACCTTCTAGAGTAATTTTTATTGACTTTAATTAATTGAAATTTTGTACTGAAACTACAAAACATGCAATAAATGATACTCTTTTGTTGAAGCATTTTCATGTTATCTTAATTTGTATACATTCTGTACATTTAATTTTAGATTTTCTGATGGTTAATTTATCTACTCAACAAGCAGAACTTTTTATAAAGAATGACATTTTGTCGTAAAATCAATAATAAAGATTTTTTTCCTCTTGTCAACTCCATCACACACACACTGTATAATTCCAGAAATAATCGAGAACAACAAAATTTAGCCGATCAATTTCTAATATTATTTTGCAAAACTCTGGAAGAGTGCGGAACAAACAAACAAAATAAAACAAGATAAAGTTGTTAATAAATGTCCTTTGTTATTGCAATAGTCATTAATTACTATTACCTACAGATCTTTTTTTTCGCCAGCCCTTTATGTCAAATATGATGAATTTTTCATTTAATTTATTTAGAGTCGTTCCTAAACGTAGTTTTACTAAACTATAAAATATAACTATAAATCGAATGAATTTATACATAGTCATTGCTCATATTCACATCTAGAATCAGTGATCTCGAACGTCTCTACATACGAATTATCATGGAAATTAATAAACGCATTCATATTTTGAACATGGTTTTGCAATTTCGGACTACTCACAGTAATCGCAATTGGAAAAAACGTTGATAGATTTTGCCAGGAAAAATATTCTTTTCACAGTTGATTAAAATTGTCTCAAAATATTTCAAACATTAAAAAACGGTTTTAGAAATCACATCATTTTTAGGTTGTATGATCCATAAACTGCACTGAATTTCCAGCATCACGTTCCACAGCTAAAATTTCTTATTTGTTTCGCTCTTTTTTTGTTAAATGAACGTTTCATTAAGCGTTACTCACAAACTAATAACATGATATGGCATGATACAACGAGTAAATCACACCTTGATACCAGTCATACAAGCAAAAATATCAAATGAAAGATCTTGAGATCTTTGCTTAAGCGCAACAGGACTTAGATACATCGATCAATATTCATACAAGATAGTCACCTTTTAAATTGCTATGTTATTTTTCCGATTGGAATAACTAATAAATGCGCTTACCGATTATGTCCTTGTTAGTCAACTTAAGAAAGCAAGCATGTTCTCAAATTCTAAGGGAACGACAAAGTTATAAAGAGCAACATATAACATTTAGAAGAAGAATAGCATAATTAATACATATAATAAATCGTTCATAGTTAAGTTGTAAATTGTTATCAATAAAGGTTTTCACAGAAGTCAATATGAATAAAATTTGCCTCACTACAAATATATGAATTAAGTTAACTAAATGATATTTCGCTAGTGTTTTATGTGCTATATCTTTTAATTCCTGATTTATTTCCACTTAGAGGTCAATAAAACAATAAATAATTAAATACCAATTTATTCCATAACATATAATAATATGTTTTCGTTAAATAACTTCTTCGGTGGAAGAAATTGACATTTAATATGTGTCAAATTACTAATAATATAAATATAAATTGCCATGCCTATCAACAAAATTAATTAAAACAAAGAATTCATTGATATATCGAATTTTAATTATATTCACAAGTAATAATGAAGGAATAATGATTTAATACAACATTAGAAATTGAAATGATTTGAATTATTCGTATATCAATCTATTTTTTGTCAAGCTCTAACAATTCTGTTCAAGGACTAGGGAAAACATGGCAAAAAACCTAGTCAAGAGCTTAAAATTAATAAAATTCATGCGTGAATTAAATTATTGTAAATAACGCTTAAATTATCAATATCCGTTCTAAAATTTACCGCGTTTTCATCTTTCTTAATGTATATCATTTCGTAAATTAATCTTTTTTTATAATTATTTTCCTTTTTTAAAATTTTAGTGTTTTGAAAATCAAAATTATGTCGTCTATCTTTAGAGTGCTTAGATAAAGCAGTTTCAGCGGTGACGTTATGTGTAACAGTGTATTGATGGTTATAAATTCGTTTCTTTAAATATTGTTTGGTTTGTCCGATATAACATTTATTACAATCTTTGCAATCTAATTTATAAACGACATTACTTTGATTATCATGTTTAATGGGTGTTTTTAAATTTGTGAATAAATGTCTATTGTTGGTAGGTATGAAAGTTATGTGAATGTCTGATTTTTTTAATTCGTGTTTTATTGTGTCGCTTAAATTGTTTATATATGGTATAGTGTGGTATATGTTATTATTTGATTTTGTACCTGTGTTATATATTTTATTTATTCTTTTTGTGATTAATTTATTGTAAAACTCTTTAGGATAACTATTTTTTTCTAGTATTGTTTTTACTTTGCTTAAATTTTCATTTCTAAAATCAGGGTGAGCTAATTTAATAGCCTGATCTACTAAACTGTTAATTACGCTTTTTTTAAAATTTACCGAAGTGTTTGAAAAATAGTTTAAATGCCTACTACTACTAGTGTCTTTAATGTACCAGTTTGTTTTTATTTGTGTGTTATCATGTAGTATCTTTACATTTAAAAAGTTTATAGAATTTTGATTTTCTCTTTCAAAAGTAAATTTTAACCTATCATGATATGTGTTAAATGTGTGTAGAACATGTTCAATTTTATCATTTGGTATGCAGCATATACAATCATCTACATACCGCTTATAAAATTGCACATGACAGTTTAGTTTGTCAAGTGAGACCTGCTCTAAGTCCTCCATTACTAAATTTGCTATAACATAAGTATATATAAGTATATATAAGTGGAAATAAATCAGGAATTAAAAGATAAGTACATAAAGGTCAAAAAATACATATATTAATTTTATGTGCTATGTAACATTATACTGCATGCATAAAATGGATTAAGCAATTCAACTTTTGAAAACAGTTTAAAACCTTTGCCCCAAATATACGAATTTGACATTTTCGGTTATCTCTTTTATGAATATTTAAAACATTCTATATAGAAACAGGAAAGTAGTTTTAGAAGCGTGAATCTTAAAAAGGCATCTGCTCGCCTCACTTGAAAAAACCACTTAGAAAAAATAACGGGCGTTTACGTACTCAAAAGCTCATTTCTTTCAGATTTTAGCTCTGGTTGTGTCGCGTGTGCATCGTGACTCGTTGAGTCTTTGTTCATGCTATTAGTTTCTGTAGAACTCATTCTAAACACTGCCATATCTTCTGCCCCTTGTTGTACAGTACATAGGTGAAAATAATTTTTTCATAAAATATGAAAATGTCTTGTAAATCTAGATCAGGAATTGAGCAGCTTTTGAGATACAACGCGTTAAGCCTAATGATCAGCATTAATGTGATAAATTTAATAAAACTAAAAACATATTTCACTTTTGAAAACCTTGTGGCGCAGAAACTATTATGTAATTTTGGATCATACAGACTATTTCTATACTTTTTAGCGAGAAATGTCTAGCAGTTTGGTATGTCCCATTTCAGGTAGTTCTAGGTATTATTCCTTGATGGTTGTTATCTCATCTATAATAATGAGAAGAATTTTACATCAGTACATTGGAATATCGAAGCTTTCGTCTAATATCTCTGAATAATATGAGGTGTTTCATTTTTTTTTTATAGGTGATAAAGTGGGAATTTATTATTATTCAGATGAAAATAATTTTGTCGGAATCCGGAGTCCATTGGCGATAATTCAAAACAGTTCGGAACAGTTATTGCATGGAAGGTATTTTTGTATTTTTATTGCCTAGTCAATAATGAAATGCCTATTTTTTCATTCAGAGCACATATGTAGGTAGTTGGATTAAATTTCTGTAAGTTTTTCAATATTGGAGGAGAAATATATGTAGGTACTTCACTATATTTCAATTGTTTAATTAAATACATACACAACATATGTATATACCACAGTAACACTTGCGGAATTTGTTTACTGGATACATTGTACATAAATTAAAATCCGAACAGTATTCTTTTGATGGACACAGTGAATACCATAAAAATTTTGGAATTTATCTGTTACGTTTGAATTGCATCTTAACTTTTTATGACATTCCCTCTTATCAGTCAATCCGTGAAAGTTCTAAGATACTACTAATAATATATTACACACACAACATTCAACAATAATATAAATAGATAACATCGTAAGTGTTAAAAATGAAACGAAGGCCATGTATCACATATACGGAAGCGAACGTGTAGAAATTGTCCACAACAGAGTGTATCAGATATCGAATTGTTTTTAAACTATTTGAATCCAAGTTTTAAAATATCAAGCATTCTTAAAATGAAAATAACAATAATCTTAATCGCTGCATAATATTAGTTTTGTTTTGTAATGTATGCAAATTATGATTGTATAATGTGAGTATTGTGACTAATATATAGAATAAAAACACGTAATATACCGGGTGTTCCACAAAAATAGGCTATACCGTCTTTATTTATTAATTGATTTTAATGATCTATGCATTAAATTAAACGGTGTCGAAAAGACTACATTCTACAATGCGAATTATCCTTTTGTCGAATATAATTCACGAGAAACGTGATTAAACTTTTTTGCTTTTAAATTGTACTTGTAAATATTTTTTTGATTTTTGCAAAAGGAAATTTTCTAACGATTACAATAATCCATTTTTCCTTAACTAACTAATATAAAGATGTATCTTTCGGGTATTGCCGTGGTTGTTGTAACAAACTTGACGTTTCGCTGATCATACTGCCAGCTTCTTCAGAAGTTCTCTAGACTGATGTTGATGTCTTCTGCTCCTCATTATATAACCAGTCCCTGTTCCTCTCCAGTGATGCGTATCCGTGCCAGTCCGCTGAACCGTATCCGTTATCGTTCTCTGATCCGTGTCCGATGCTTCTCCTCGATTCGTGTTAGATGATCTCGGCTGCGTCCTCGTTGGTCTTTGCTGCTTCGGGCTCTCCAGCGCTAACTTCCATACCTTACTCAATCTGTATCCGTCTTCTCGGTTGAAGTTGTTCGGATTCTTCATTATTTCCAGGGATTCTCTCACTATCCGTGGGTAGTAGTGATTGCTTTTGGCTAGTATCTTCACGTCATTGTAGTCGATTACCTGACTGCTTCCGGCGTGGTAGTGTTCAGCTACTGCAATTTTCCAGTATTTCCCTGTTCGACATCTCTGCGATGCTCTTTCACTCTGCACTGTATACTATTCTACTCTATAGTATATACTATACTATTCTACTCTACTACTACATTCGATTATTGGAATATTCCGAAAATTTCCTTTCATAAAGATCAAAAAAATTTACGTAGTACAATTTGAGATAAAAGATGACACACGTTACTCGAGAATTATATGTAACAAAAATATTATTCGTATTGTTATATGCAGTCTGTCTGAAACCCTTCAATTTGATGTATAGATCATTAGAAACACAGAGTAAATAAAGACTTTATTCTTGAGAAATTTATTTACATTATAGAAATTGCAAATAATCCCAACTATATCGATAAATAAAATGGGTCATTTGTGCCACTTATAATCTAAGCAAATAAGTATACTCTACTTGTGGGATGTCAGAATTTTACCTTGACATTACTCGAACCCAGGAAGCACACTGTGTAAAATTTGGTGATGTAGTTGGTCATCTCAGTGCAGATAAAAATATTAAGTTGAAGAGCTTGTTAACAAATTGTCTGGTCTAAAAATTGCAATTTCATTGGTTGAATAATGCGCAAACGAATTTCGTTAATCCGCTTATCATCGATGTCATAGTTAGCATAAATACGGATAGCCGTTAACAACAACAAATAAACCAGCAATGTGAACAAATCTTACCGGTGTAAGTATCTCTGTACATCAACATCAAAATACGGTGCGGCACCATCTTGTTTCAACCATATTATTTTGTGAGAAATGATCTGATCTTCATTGGACAATATCACTGTTAATGCAGGTATCTAGACGAAGGCCAAAAAGTCCAGGTAACATTCAGCATTAACACTTAGTTCAAGAAAGTATATATTTGAATGTCATGACTTTCAGGATGCTGAATATGAGCTTCGACTATTCAATGATTCTCTTGTGATCGAAAACGATAATTTACTCTATTAACAAATCCATTAATAAAAAATGTGACTTCATCAGAAAATATTATATTCATCAGAATATATTATCAATATTCTCTATTATTTCTTCGCAAAACTGATTACGCCTGTCGAAGCTCATCCTTCAATACGTCTTAAACAGATTGAACTTTATATGGATGGTATTTCTTGATTAAACCTGGCCAATTCCGGACACATACCAGTGGCTTAGGCATGCAATTTTGCATTTAATTTAATTTATAAGAAAAAATGTACGCAATGTATTCACCATTGGACGATTAAGTGCGCTCACTGATCGTAACATATTTAATAGTACTTGATTGCATACTAATTTGCAATTCAAAGTTGCTCTACTCTTCGGCCAGCTAGCCGTGCTGTCGGCGATCGTAAACCCGATAACGCTCGAAGTATGTCCTGCCTATGTGTGTGGCCCGTTTGTGCCATATTTACACACATTTAAAAACATTATTATATAGGTTGATGCGTTAAAGTGGGCCATATATACAGAGTGTTTCATTAAAAAATATCTCGAATTTGCCCCTCATTAATGCGTCGCCCTGTATAATTCAAATGATTTTTTAAATGTGGGTTTTTATTACTGTACCCGTTTTTATAAAATTAATTCCTTGAGTTTTATTTGATAAAGCCTATATTGAATTTGGACGCACTAATGAGCAACCCTGTATATACATACATGTATAAAAACGAATCATTCTAGAAGTCAGTATTGAATTATTTCGCAGACAAACACTGTGCTGACACTGATTGGTAGTTAAACGGAATGAGTACTTTAGTAAATAGTTATGTACCGGTTGACCAACTAAGAATGTGGCTCAGGAACAGTTTACAGTGTAGGTTTGGGAAAAAAATATTACTGAGTAAAGCGTAGGATGACCACTAGTGGGCGTAACTGATCACCAAAAACTTTAATTCTTATTTTGCGCAAAATTCCGCAACTTTTTTGTATTTGATCAAATAAGAGGAGGGGACGAGGGGAAACTTTGTATTGAAAGAACGCTTATAACTCCGGTTCTTTTGAACCGAATTTTGCAAACTTAGTCTCGTTGAAAACAGCATTACTCCTCCAATCTAATGCTTACAAATTGAAACCAATCTAATGAGTGAGAGCGCTGTTTACATTTTTTGGGGAATTTTGTTTTTTCTCGAAAGTATTAAATGGTAATATACATTTTTGATAATAAATTAAAAGAATAGGCTAAATTACCAACAAATCAGTGGAAACCGGGCATCGCATATCTTTTACCAATCTGAAAATTTCTTCAGAAACGTGTGGATGGTAAAAATTTCTTCTATCAATTTAAATTATTCTGCTTCCCGTGAACGGAATTTAGCAAATTTAGTCTTATTTGAAAGGATTTTCATTGTGCTATGTTTAGTGATTGAAGCTGAGGAGTAATGCTGTTTTCAACGAGATTAAGTTTGCAAAATTCGGTTCAAGAGAACCGGAGTTAAAAGCGTCCATTCAATACAAAGTTTCCCCTCCTCCGCTCCCCTTATTTGACAAAATAGAAAAAGCTGTCCGATGTAAAAAATGCAAGATTTTCAGTAGATTCCGATTTTCATATTTATGACACACCTTAACTTGGTAAATTTTGCGTAAAATAAGAAGTAAAATGTTTGGTGATCAGTTACGCCCTCTATCGGTCATCCTCCGTTTTTCTAAATAATCTCCAGATGTTTCTCGGGGTCACTTTACTCTGTCTTATTTTTTCCCAAATCTGTAGGTATTGCAAACCGTTCCTGAGATATGGCCGAGCGACATTCTTAGGTAGCCACTCGGTACGCATATATTGTGACTTATATTGACTTTCTAGGCTTTTTCCAATTATATGAATATACAGGGACACAGTTTAACAGAGTCTTCTCTCACATACATATATATTCGCAGTCGGTGAAAAAAAGTGCAGCTTAATTTCGTGCTGAAAATGACTAGAACTATAGAATCGTAAGTTGGTTATCTCGTCAGAAACATTTATAGGCAATTCAGAATATTATTGTCCTTGGAATCAAATAGTTTAATTAAATATACAAGTTTCAATATGAAGTATACAGTGGGGTTTAGAGTTTCGTTTTGTTTTAAAGGTTAAAGAAACCGCTGATTCTATTATTTCACGAACACCTTGTTAAGATATCACTAAGTGCGGTGATAAGGAATCCATTACCATAAAATGCTTTTTACTTTTTATATACATATACCAATGTCGGTAGATTTTTCCATCTAAATTGTATTTTGCAGACAACGCACAATAATTATGTAAAACTCTGTCGATAGCTTTCCCATTCATTACAATCTCATATGTTCAAGAAAATATGAATTTTGTATATATGTAATTTTTTTTAATAGTCGGTCATGATATAAAAATATTTTCTACATCATTTAAAATGGAAAGATGATTATTGGTCTAAGATGGAACAAGAACAGGCATGTTATTACGAGAGTATAGATAAGTCATACAGATAGATCATGTATTTGATTTGTTACGAAGGATTTTGACGACTATTATCTGTTTCAAATTAGAATTCAGCTATAAATAAAATTTTTTGGGTGTGATTAATTACAAATGATAAACTAATTTTTTTAATTTTTGACATATGATTTCATTGCATTCCTTATCCTAAAAAGTGTGTTTCAGCAATCCTGTGCTGATGAAAATTATGGAACTTGATATTGTAATTTAAGATATTCGAACAAATTAAGTGCATTACCTATATTCTGTCTATAATAGTAATAATAAGAAGTAGTAAGATTATACAAAACAGCAAAAGATGTTTTGTATAATTTGATTTTGTTTAGATGTGTTGCCGACGGTACTACAGCTATGCAAGATCTGCAATACAACGCAAGGAAATGGTGATACACATTAGAATCCTGAAAATCAGTATACAGCCTTGTTCTTGTTAAGAACCGAGAAAAGAAAATTATGTAGAAATTGTAAACTTCAATGTACAGCAGTTAGAATTATTTTAAATGCCGTTGGCACTTTCCAATTTTTTAGAAACATATTTAACTGATATTCGAATAAAGACTTCTTTCTTCGTAAAAAGAAAAACTCTTAATAAGCATTGAGAAATGAAGCTGAATGCTTTATTAGATTGAT